>PNEQ01079255.1:0-43139 GCA_003012365.1 Medauroidea extradentata
TTCGCTCGCTCCCTATCAGCTTGGATTTGTATTTTTTCCATGAATCAGGAACTAGAGATACAGTTCCATATTTTTCGCTCGCTCCCTATCAGCTTGAATTTGTATTTTTCCATGAATCAGGAACTAGAGATACAGTTCCATATTTTTCGCTCGCTCCCTATCAACTTGGATTTGTATTTTTTCCATGAACCAAGAACTAGAGATACAGTTCCATATTTTGCACGTCGACTCGGCACAGCATACAATTTAGTTCGCTTTCTTTTTGTATCCTTACGACGACAAGGTGACGGTCAATTTTGTGACCGCAAGAAGATATATTTTCTTGTCTGCTGATTCAAGTTACAAAATAATCAAGAAACTGAGGCTGCAACAATTAAAAAAAAACGTATATAAAACTTATGCTCTAGCATGCCCAAAATGACGATACGTCCAGTGAAATAGAAGGTACCGGGAGATAACTACAAGATGCTTCAGTTCAGTTCAGTTGAAGTCTGAAGCTGTAGAACACAAAGTAACGCTAAATACGCCAATTAAAATGACCATTTTTTTCCAAATACAGAATAAAGAAACAAAACGGAGTATTCTTAGGTAACAGATTTTGCAAACTTAATGAGCAATATTTTTGCCAGAGTGCCGTTCAAATATATGCCACTTCGACGTGAGTACGGTCTATGAAGGTAGAGGTCTTGACACTGAGGAATAAAATGTGACTCCCTTATTGTCGCTGAGCGCTAGTAGTAATTTGATGGAAGATTTGACTTGTTTTTGTACTTGGCTTAGCTTAAAATGTGAAGTTGTTACCGGAATTGCGAGTATTATATGGAAGAAAAAAAATGGGAACGTAAATTTGTATTGGAACACATTTTTTTTACAACAGTATAATTTAGTTTTTAAATATTTTAGATGTATATGCACATTGCAACGATTCTAAAATTTTATAGGGCACGAAATGATAGTTTTTGTTCGAATGTGTTCACTAAAATAATAATACACAATATATTTCTTCAGACTACTTTTATAAACAGTTCCACACATGCCAATGCAGTTGTGGACATGGAACATGTATATACTACATCAGCTTACCTTATTAACATTATTTTATGTAAATAACTGCAAAATGTTAAAACGCGAGATGCAAACAAGACAAATCTTCCACCAAATAACCTCTAGCGCTCGGCGACATGAAGGGGTCACTTTCTCTTGCTGGAGAGCATAGGCAGTGTAGAGACCGTAGCACAGTTACTCGGGCAACATTTCTGATCAAGCAATAAAACTGAGCGGTGAGTCGGCCATTGCCATTTGGTTGTGAGGGTTTCAAGTGCTGCCAACATGACCTTCACCAGCACGTACACGTGACACATGAAAGGCACAAATAAAGTATAAAGGATTTATAGTTTCTAGGACGGAACTTGTGATATGTTAAAAAAAATTAAATGCGTTCACGATCAATAAACTGTAACAGCAGTTCCTATCTGCCAAAATACGTCTTTGATGCCACATAAGTAAACAGAAACGTAAAATTGGCAAATTCCTTAAGAGTGCGTGGTAGATAAATAAATTCTGAAAACATCAAATGATTTCTACGTTTTTTTCAAAACCAATATGCATAAAATACTCTATGACCATCCTAGGTAATTGTATCTGCCAACTTCACGAGTAACTGTCTATCCAGAATTACTCATTCGTTACGCGTGATCTCTTGCGCCCCAGTTAAATGCACGAGGTTCCGGCGTCAGAGATTGTGCCTCAGAAGTTCGTAACACTGGAAACCATTTTGTTTAAAACGTTGGCTAAAACTATTGTCTAGGATTGCTATTGTTTCATATTGA
The DNA here is from genome assembly GCA_003012365.1 of Medauroidea extradentata. Taxonomy (NCBI): domain Eukaryota; kingdom Metazoa; phylum Arthropoda; class Insecta; order Phasmatodea; family Phasmatidae; genus Medauroidea; species Medauroidea extradentata. The sequence continues at coordinate 1,830 of PNEQ01079255.1, forward strand.
CACATTGGCTTCAAGAAACCTAAAGTTATAGATCAATGCTTTTAGCGTTGAATGATGTACCACGCCCTCTTAAGAAACAATAGGGTGTTACAAACGTAAGTCTGCATGTCTACGCTTAAATGTTACGAACAGAGTGAGACAGAATTGGAAAACTTTTCTGAGATTCGGTCCAGAAACATAGGAATTTTTTCAGTCAAGATGACGAGAAAAAATAGCGAAATAACAGATCCACTTTTTTCCCGCCGACCGAAGTGGCTCAACGGCAACACATTGGACCCGCGTTCGAGAGGACCCGAGTTAGATTAACGGCTCCGGCCATCTGGTTCCAATTTGCCACGGTTCCCCGAAATCGCTGGAAGCGACTTGTTGAGATGGTTTCTTTACAACGGCAAGTTGCTGTCCGTGTGTAAAGTCGTGTGTCACGGTCTGTAATGACTCGCTGTCGACGAGACATCCCGCACTGCGGCTGTAAGAATTCTCCAGATCTCCCTAGTCCTGCTTCTAAATTGAAATTCAAATTAAAAAAAACTAGGCTGAGTGGGAGGAGAGCTAAATTGGCAACACTCCACCTGAGATGTAAACGTGGTTGTAGCGAGGTGAGTGTGGGGGTGGGGGTGCCAGAAGGTACAAAGGCGAGCAGCAGTAAGGAAGGTTGTACACCCCTGGCGCGACAGATGCCCGCTGCTAGTGGCAAGTCACGTCCGAGACGAGCTGTTTCTTCCGGTCTGCCGACACTGCGGCCTTCCTGTGGTCCTGTCACTTCACACCAGTACAAGTACCAGGGGGGGGGGGTCCCTTCGTCACGGGGACGTAACTATAATAAGAGGGCGTCTGACCCAGAGATTGAGGCAGGGGGTGTGAGGGACTTGAGAAGGAAGGGCATCCGCTCTAGTGACACCTGATAAAAAGTTGTTGGTTACCACAGCAACGTGTTTGTGGGTTGTCCAACCATAACCTCATTTCTCAATACACCTACAGGAACAGCTGATTGCTCTCCGCCATATTGTTATACGAATAAACAAAAGCCGTGTCCGGATACACTATAGGCAAACATCTTAGTATAGGCTGTTCAGTATAAAGCGAGCACTCATCAGAACATATAATTAATTTAAAATATGTTTTATTGGGCCCTTTTTGAGAGTGTTTAAACGTTTACACTAGTTATTAGTTACAGTGAAGTTTTGTATTAAACATTGTAAAGTTGGCTGCAAAACGGCTGAAATAAAACTTTATGCAGTGCTCAATTTATCGTGAACGACTTATATACCAATATCGGTAATTCTCTAGAAAACTGTGCGACATACTCCACTAGCACTCTTATCGGATAGGAATGATGGTCAGAGTTCACAACAATAAATACATATGTAGTTACACTATGAAACTTTCACTTCATCTCACAGTAATAGAAGAACATATCTGAACACTCGCATATCTGCCAATGTATTTTGCCTGGCCTCCTTGTTGCTTGGCTGCAGTTCATCAAGTTACCAAGAATGTTCTGCAGTTTTGGCGCTGCAGTCAGAGCAGTCGGACTCAAACTCCGCCCACTTTTTTTCCATTGTTTACATTATAAAGAAAATAAAGATTGCTGGAGCCATGCTTTAGGATTGTGAGCGAAGGAAGTATTACATAAATTGATTTAAAAAATACATTTTGATAAAATTTTTATCTTAGTGGGAGGGAAGTGGGCGGAGTTTGAGCTCGACCAACCTGATTGCAGCGCCAAAGACGTACAGCACTATCGTGAACTTTGCGAACTGCAGCCAAACAACAAGGGGGTCAAGTTTCCAGGCGAGTGTCCAGACCTGTTCTTCTACGGCCGTGACCTAAATACAAGGAGTGGTTATAGCGTATACTACGTAGGCAAACACTTGAAGTCAGTGTATTTGAGCCCTTACTGTCCAGAAAGAGTTTTCTTTGCCAAACTTTAAAATAATCAAAAACGCCAAATATACTAGCAAGATGAAACGTGTGTTAACAGAAAAGTAATATCATTAATTTATTCAATTGTTACGCCCCACGCAGCTAGGGAATTGTATAAATATATTTGATATTAGCATACAGCTGTTTGGAATATTGGACTCTACGGTGTTTGAGAGCCATTTCCGGCGGTGTTGGATAACTTCCTGTTCGATAATAAATAAATATATATACAAAATTAGCTGAGAAAGTCTCAATTTACACTTATTTGTGTAGTCATTTGAAAAACTTAAAGCTAAAACACGTGATGAAATTATGTAGGTAAAATATCCGCATCATTGACTACCGTATTTGAACACACAGACGTTTCCACGAAAAGGCTTTTTTCTCTTTATGAGGGAGAAAATTCAATTAAAATATAGCATCATATCAGCTAATTAAATTCAATTTCATTTGTTTTATTGAATTTGCCAACTTTGTCTTTAAACTTTGAAAGTAGTAGATATTTCTTTGTCATTATAGTTTTCAGTCCGATAAGTCGTTAGTTTTTCTTAAAATGGATACACAAAAAAGTCAAAATGGGAACTTTTACAACTAATTATAAAAAAATATGCAATCAAAAATTGGTTTTAATTTTTAAGCGTGTTTATACTATACTATCATCATCATCATCATCATCATCATCATCATCATCATCACCGTCGTCATCATCATCATCGTCATCATAAAGTACAGCCTTTTTCAGTTGCGCAAAAATTCAGTCCAATTACATACTCAACATTCCTAAGTAATTCGTAAAAATATGTATTTCAGTGAATAATTACTAGCCAACGAAATGGCCGATCTCAGGGACATTTATTCATGAGGTTGCTATGACTACAAGACTGTTGAACAAGTGCATAGCATTGTTACTAAATACATTTTGAAATGTGTATTGCACATTATTTATGATCATAGTGCATGAAAAAAAATATATTTTACAGTTGGTTTCACTATTTAATTAAATGTCATTCACGTGAAATCACAAAACATTGGAAATCCCTTAAAACTCAGGAAAAAAATGTTGTCCTTAAAAACAGTCTTAAGCGGCCTCCTATCATCGCTTCCAGTAAACTATTAAATCTTTTTTTAATAAATATTTATGAAACTAAGTCGCTGTAAGTGTATCGAACTAAGTCGCTGTAAGTGTATCGAACTAAGTCGCTGTAAGTGTATCGAACTAAGTCGCTGTAAGTGTATCGAACTAAGTCGCTGTAAGTGTATCGAACTAAGTCAAAGTAGGCACGCTTATTAGAAAATGGCTTTCGAGCCTCTCAAACTGACTGTAAAAATGGCTTTTACAAACTGCCATGTCTGGGAAAATACAAATAGGATTCAATAATCACAAAGCTAGACACGCCAGAATGTGTTGGTCGACCTAAGAAATTGTAAAAATTGTTCCCTTAAAATGTTCTCTGTATTTTAGAGACAAAATTGTCTGATTATTATTACGCTTTACTTTATAAATCATATTATAGTATCGACTTCCTATAATATAATCCACAAGGTAAGTACACAAAAACCTGTTATATAAAGACAAAATACGATTTTGCTTCTTCCAAAATATTTGTCTCGAAGTACTACATTGATAGTAATATTACACATTGACATTTATCTGTACTGTTCACGAGTGACAACCCCTCGTTTTGTGTGGCACAACAAATGTTACATTTGTTGTAGACTATTATTTTTGCTGTGAATGACTTCCACCAGAATGTGAGGTAAGTCTGCACAAGAGACCATGACACAACTCTACGACCGTAGTCGATGAAGTGACTAGAGCACCCACCCGCCTCCCACCAGGGCAATCCGTGTTCGATACCCAGCGGGGTCGGTCCCCAGATTTTCGCGTGTAGGTATCATGTCGGACAATGCCGCTGGTCAGCGGGTTTTCACGGGGACTTCCCGTTTCCCACCGTCATACATACATACCCGTGCTTAATACCTAGACGTCAAACGTTGACCAAATTTCTTCACTTCAAGACAGACAACATCAAACAATGACAGGATTACACGGCCTTTATTTAAGAACCATCCCATAATTCGCCTGGGTCGATTTAGTGAAACCATGGAAAGCCGAAATCTGGATAGCCGAAGCCGGAGATCGAATACGGGTTCTACCTTAGAAAGCATATTAACAGTTACCTAATTTCCCGTAAATGTGTGGCATTCGCCTCTTGAATCATAGCGAGGATTGGTGGGACAGTAGGATCTTAGCAAGCAGTAGGGAAGGGTCAGCGGCCGCGCGATACATACGGCAGATATAGGCAGGGGCAGGGGGAGGAGGGACGACAAAATGGCTGGTCCTGATTGCTACGAATGATGGCGGAGTAATAGCCGGAGCAGGCTGTAATAAGATAGTGAAGCTGCTGCGAGAGACAGCGGGCCCCCGTATTGCCTTGCCTCCGGGTCAGTCTTGTCTATTACAAGTACCTCCTGGTGAATGTCCTTCTGCCGCCATGCTACAAGTCATCTTCCTGTTCCTGATTTATCTAACAGGTTATCATATAGGCTGTGTTAACTACATACTTGAAAGCATAAGTAGCATTATTTAATATAATCAACTCGAATATTACAATTATTAACTGGCTAGAAGAAACTAAGGAGGATCTAAAATAAATATACATTACTGACAGAATCCTACATAATCGCATAGCTTTTGGAAAATAAATTTACAAGAGAAACCTACAATTGGGAGTGGCAAGAAATGGTCAGAAGAACGCAAGAAACCAACACAGTAAGTTAATGAAGAGATTTTGGGAAGTTAGGGAAGCAAAATACGTCAGGCCATCTAACAGTTCCAGTACGATATTTAACGGACAAAACGGAAGATGAAGAAGAAGAAGCACAGGATGTGGTGTTGTTTCTGGTGTGAAAGGAAGTGTGCTGGATACAATTCAGTTTAACATATAAACGAAATATCTGCCAATAGCGTCTATCTGCAGGAGACTTGTGTACGCTGGTGATCTCACTCTGTCCACACAGCACAGACTTCGAGTCTGTGGAGAATACACTCACTACTGCGCTTGAAGGTCTGTCAAATACTGCAACACAAACTAGATTATCAAACCACTTCACGAGAAACAGGGACGCCACTCGTAAGTTAAAGGTGGTGCGGTTAGGGGTCGAATTGAAACACTTACACCTAGGATCTCTAACTTACAAGAATCAATGTACGAACGTCAAGTCGAAAGTTTCCACCAGAAAATCGACTAGATCACAGTGGGGCAGTCAACCTGAAACCATCCAAAACTTCAGCTACGGCATTGTGTTATTCCGTTGCAGAGTAAGCCTGCCCTGATTGAACTCATGCCAAACAGGTGGATGACACATGTAGCATCATAACAAGCTGTTTCAAACCCACCCCAGCCAAGTAGCTTGCTTTACCTCCTTGCTGGAATAACGCCACCTTCTGCTCGAATATAAATAACAGCGAAGAAGAAAAGATAGAATATGGGGCACAAAAGAACGCATCCATTACATGGGCACGAACCACACGTGCTAAGACTCAAGTCCAGGAAGAGTTTCATAAGATCATCAAAGAACTTGCAGTCACTGATGAAAACACCAGGTTACAAACGTGGAAAGATAAGTCCCTCATCCAGTTAGTTGGGAAAGAATACAAGAAACTGTCCCGCCTGGACATGACAAGGGATGGACAACAGGAACAGGAAGATCCAGAATTAACCTGCCAAGATGGGGCTATGCTGAACAAGAGGATGTCCAGTGTGATTGTCGATTAGTTCAGGCTGTCAAACACATACTCTAGTGTTGACTATGTCCAACCTTATTATTTTCAACACCGTGCAGCGTGCGTATCAGTTCTACGTTATGATTTGGTTACACCAACTGTCAACAGTTTATTTCCTTGTCATATGGCGTGTTTCGTAAGCTAACAGCAGCTTGGGAGAAAGTGCTCTCGTGACTTACTGGGAGATTCAAAACTTTATATTCAGGTTATAACACCCTGGCTAACTCCATAACTTATCATGAAGGCCTTATGAGTATAGATGATGGTTTGTCGCAAACATTTCTCATACCAACATACCCTTGGAAACGTAGTTTTTTGCACCATAAGTGATCATCGGATGTTAACAGTCCGACACTATATAAACGTCAAACATTAAACAAGAATAATTCTAATTGGCTCTGCGTAACAGGGTAAAGCAAATCATAAAGCATGTCAAGTCGAGACGGTCAATATTTGAAAGTATGAGAGTGAGGGAGGGGAGGGGGCGTGACTAGGGCGGCTCTCAATCAGTGACGTCATGCCTCCTCCCAAGCAGACCGGCCCACCTGTAATTCCTGCAGATTGTCAGTCATTATACCCCGATGAGGGGAGAGGAAATGAAGGAGGTTGTATGGCAGCACAGATGAGGCAGGAGATAGCAGTGATGTGGGCACGAGACAAGGTGGTCCTACCCGCTGGCCAGTGACGTCACTATGCAGTAGATGAGCAGATAACAGGCTGGTCCACACAGTGAGGCTATCTCCTGGAACTCTCTAACCCACACGCCACGCCTACAGGAGGCAGTTATTCACAACCTGCCACACCTACCTGCTGGCGTGTTACCAGTGCGAGGCTAATAAATTACTGTCAAATACAAGATGTCTTGAAACACACTACGCGAATACTGGGCTCAATTAGAGACGTAAATGTAAGTTGCGAAATGTAGTACGATGTCAAGTTACTTGTACAATGTGGCAACACAACACGGAGTTAGTCCCTTCTTGCGCTACACTGACATTTAACTACTATTTATCTGATTATCATATTATGGGAACAGGTTCAAATCCCAAGCAGTCCACTATGGTTCTACGTTTACTCGACATACTTAAAATAATACCTGGACTTAAAGCGCAAGAGGGGACTTTCTCCCTGCTGCATTGCCAAATTTTGCACGTAAAATGGCGTTAACATTTTGCCTCTAACAAATTCGCCTCCAATGTAGCTCGTTATTTACGTGGTTTGTTTATTATACGGCAGCTTCAAACCAACCTGTATATTAACTGAAAATGGAAGGTTTCCTTTCATCAGGCACACAAACAATTTGAGGAACTCACTACAGCAAACTGACTGTATTTAAGAGATCACATTCCATGACAAACTATTATTACAAAGAAATTTGTTCCTAAAGCAAAATGTTTGCTCTGAAGTTGGGAGAACCTGTTAATCAAGGTCTGGTCTTTAAACTGTCTTCAAAAAAACCTGGAGCCTTGAACTGAACTTACTGGCGTTACTGTACGACTCATGCCCTCGTAACATGGCCGACTGAAAGAAATATTCCACTGCGATCTTCGCGACATGATATATAGATCTTCACTGCATATTGCGGTATTGGTGGCATTGTAATACTTACATATTTAACAACACCAACGAATCACAAAGATACTAAATGAGCGAATTCGAGATACTGCTAACTCTCAGCAATGCCAGAGATATCGACAATTGCAACAGACGCAATAAATCGTTATCGATTTACAATACTTTGCGGGAACGATGTAGCACATTGCAATTTTAAATGCACGCTTGGAATAAAATCAGTAACCGAACATGTCAAAGTGCTATATGAAAGAGAAGGACAGACACTCCACCCTGCTTCTCTACGGCTAGCCGGTTAGGCACCGGTGTATGGTGCGAGAGGTCCTGAGTTCCAATCTCATCTTGGGCATAGATGTTGTGTTGTCCCTACACCTGACTCTTAAAAGCGTGCAAGTGGGGAATAATCGTGATTTTATATTTGTATGAGATAGTCTTAGTTTAGTAGAAGTTACTTGGTAGCACATTGTCCTCTTACAAATAAATTAGCTCAACCGGTTTTCCCATAATGCCACTTCAAAGTCAAATGTTTCACGTTTTTAGTTCTTATAAGCAGCAAAAACCAATGAACATAAATAAATGAGAAAATTGACACTGAAACTCCATGTCACGGGTTACCGCTTGTTTTAAACTCCATTACAAAACGTTCTTGTATTTAAATTTTTTATTATTTTTAAATTCCTCTTTCGTCGATTGTTTAAAAGTACCGTCTACAAAACTAACACTATTTCATACAAATATACAATGATGATCTTCTCACCTCAGCAATGTATGGATACTTGCTGTGTGGTTGCCGGGCGACAAGGGGTACAAGACCAATGCTGACGGCCTATCTCCATGTGTGACCAAATTGAACGGCGCCATATTGCAGCCCATAACTTGCTTTGTCCTATATCAAAGCTCTCGTTACCACTAACCCAGCTAAAGTACACAATTCCCTATCTTCGGCTTCAATATGTCGGCGTTGAGTTTGGTCATGTAACAAATGAGCAGCGTAACAGTCTAGTTCTTTTACAACGTATTTGGTCCGGGGGAAGTGCAGTGTGTCTCAGGGCTGAGCCACATATACGACTGCAAGGTAGAGGTTTCATACAAGGAGGCATGCACTGCGGCAGAGAGGGACTGGGGTCATGGTTGCATCACTAAGTGTGCCTATAACTATGAAGAGAGAATGTAATCGGCATAGACGCCGTAAAACACTCGACAGAAATATGTGTAACCACTCAGCTGTCACATGCATGAAACATAAATAGCTACTGGAAATATAGAGAAGTCCAGGTTGTATTTATTAGTACAGTTGTGAGGGTTTCTAGTAGAGAGGGAGAGGGATTGTCTTACATCAACTGTGGCGGCACAGCGCGGCGATACACAATACTGAGAGAAATATGACGTCACTTACTTCTTGTTGCTCTCGAGGAAGACGTCGAACTCCACCGACATCTTGCAACACAGGGCCTTCCTGTAACAACACACGCTACTTTCACTTCACACGAGCACATACACACACACTAACTATACAGGATGTCCGCGGATATGGACAACACCACGTGAGTAGTGGGCGAAACTAAGCAGAAAATACTCTTTAGCAAAAAGTCACCAAGTCCTTGGTTTATGAGACATGTCTAAAATACCACTGAGAGGAAAATAAGGTATTTTACGCCTGTTTTTAATCACAAAATATTGCGGTTAAGTCCGCAGACACGAATTATCATACCCTTTACTTTCGTTTCACAGTTTTTTCTGTGAAATATTTCTCGTAAACTGCGGCATTCCACTTTTTACCAAACATCATTTTCTACTCAGTTTTTATAACATATTTACTTGGCACAGTCCGTATACACGAATTACCTGACATACTGTACATAGCCACTTATTCATACCCAACTAAATTTTGCTATCCTGTTATATTCTTACGCTACTTAATACTTAAAGAACTGTCGTGTTACTATTAAAGAATAGGCTGGATAAGTCAAGGTGGATGTCGTTAATAGTGTGGATATTAGTTTTAAAAAAGTAAGTAAAAATATATATTTTCAATTTGTTACAAAATGAATATGGGGAGACGCTGAAAATCTACATACTGCATTTCTTTGAACCAAACACTTGTTTAAACAATATTCAGTGTGTCTCTGCTAAATATGTTTTTAATTTTTTTTCAGAAACTATATTTTATAGTGAATTTTCAGGGAAGCAATACTCCCAATAGATTCACTTTCCGACAATTTGAAAACATGCATAAGACTTACGTCATTAGAACATATCACCGCGCAAAATGAAAGCACTCCGTCCTAACTAAACGCCTAAGACAAGAATCAAATACACCCCCTTATCTTAGAAATTATTTTTTTACAATGTTTTAAAATCAATTTTTAATTCTTAATTTAATTCTTTAATTCCTGAAGGTTCACTTTTATATTTGTCAGAGCCAACATAAAAGATTAGCCATACGGGCAAGACTGGTGCGCGTGTCAAGATCAGTAGGCTACTGCCTTTATGTGTGTGTGACTTTAAGGTTGAAACGGTGCTCCACCTTTTCTGACGTCACGGAATATTTTCCGACTAACCTATTTGACGGACCTGTTTATTCACGCATATTTGTTTGTCATAAAATCAAGAATTGCACATGGATGTGTAATAAATGGAAGGAACAGTTCTCGGTTCCCGGTGGTATCTATGTCAAAGTGTGTTGTGATTAAAGCTTATTGTTCGCCATTAGTTCTTCTATTAAAGTGGGTATCTTATTGTCTGTTGTCTAGGCTTTATTCGCAGGTCTTGTAAGATTTGCATTGAAAATGAATAAAGAAGACGACCGTGAACATCTTCTGTACAGAAAGTCGCTGCTTGGTAAGGAGAGCAAAAATCCAGACATTCCTTGCCAAAAGGAAACACAACATGTATACAAAACACCACGGACTTATGATGACGTCACTGCATGGGGAGGGGAGTGAACTGGGTATAAATGCGGGGTTTCTGTGAGAATGGACCAGAGATGGCGAGGCTAGCACTAAGTTTAGTATGGAACATAAATTAAAAATTAAGAATAAATTATCATGTTGAAGTTTGAATTTATGCTCGGCTGGGGCGCCTTTTCATGTGATGATATTAGATGTTGATAAGATTATTCATGTAGTATGTAATTTATATTCCGGTAAATTGGTAGACATTTATTTGTGAGATATGTATTTCTTTTTCTGAGATGCCATGATAGTGAAACTAAACGAGCATATGTATTCTGCTCAGGATAAAATCTCATTGTAAATATTAGGCGCCATATTGACGTTTATAATTGTAATGGAATTAATAATCATTGGCCAACAAGCATATTGTTTTGCTCATAGTAATATCTCCTGTTTTTACAAGACGCCATATTGAGTATTCTATTTAAAACAAAGTAAAACTAAATGAGCTTGTATATGCTCAGAGATATTTGGGAAATTATAATAAATTTAAGAAAATTTTTAGTATGGTATCAAGCTGCATTATTCTTTCAGAATAATCTTTAGTATTGCTTCAAGTTGCCATATTGGCTTTATGAACTTATTTCATGTATTAATGTTTTACCCTTTCAAAATTATGTTTAATATTATCTGAAGTCTCCACAATGGCTGTATGAACTTTCGTGTATTTTATGTGTAAATTGAATGTATATTATTTCTGAACTGGGCGGCGACGAGGAAAGAAAATTAAGATGTTCTTATTATATATTGCACAAACTTAAATTGATGTTTGCAAATTTTTCTTTATTCTCTGAGGTGTTTCATTGTTTCTGCGGTATTCATATAAAGTGGTGACGTACCTGGCGGGCTGCTTGGTAGCCTTGGGGCAAAATAGCATACCAAGATGGCTGCCTGGGTTGGCGTACATTCCGTGCCCGAGCCTTGGATGTGTGGAAGCTATAAGGACGACACAGCCGGCACATCACACCTCATCCTAGCCTCTATGTGCAAGTCACTGAACTGCCGTGCTGTCTTCTCGCCAGCAACTATCCTCTATGACTATGAGACACTCAGGGGTAATCCTGTCATTATATGACGTAATATTACACATAAAGGAGTAATGTACACGCTTGTTCCTTTCAGAATAATCTACGCCAAGGTCTGCATACCTAGACAGAACCGAACAAACACACATTCCCGTCATTTTCGGCGACTAGTAAATATGTTTTGATGATATTAGAAGAACATACTGTATTTATAACTTCGACGCAATACAAGTGAGACGCTACAACATTCACGTGGCGAGCAAACACTTGTCAACGAGTGACAGATATGCAATAACTAGTTAACAAACGAGGACATATTATACACGGTCTGTCAAGTGACAGATGATGTCGTTTTAATTCCTCTTAATCATGATCGCTGTGAAGCACAGAGGCTAACAAGCATCATACAAGCGTAGCCCTCACCACTTAACAATGTTCCGTTCGTGTGTTGGCACGGTTCTTTGTAGGCTACTGTAAGGACACACTTGCCTCGAAGCTACCAGGAACCCACGCAGGAACAGGAAGACATGTCCTGACCCGAGATACCCAATATGGGCTCAGACATAAACAAATACTACATATACATACATGTGTGTGCATGCACGCATGTGAACACACACACGCACATATGTAGTGTGAAGACATTTTACGTGCACAAATGTGGCAACACAGCACTGAGGTAGTCCACTCTTGTGCTCAAGTACGAGTTGAACTGAATAATATGACTATCAGAACAGTGGTATAGATCATTCGGGATCAAGTGAGCGCTAAAAATTTGACATTTGAAAAAATATCACTAGCCGTTACTGCATATAAGGGCCAGTTTCACCAACGAAGTTTAACTTTGCCACAAAGCGAGATCAACAAAACTCGATGAAGAACTAAACCTGAGTTTAAGTTAGAGGTGCGTTCCACCAACAACACAGCGAGTTTAAGTTACCAGAGATTAGTTCAACTTGGCTGCACGATGGCGGGTTGTGTGAGCTGAGTTGCCTTAATTGTGTCGGAAATACCCGAACATTTGTCGGAAATTACCGAATGTGTGTTTGTGGATGATTTCATTTGGAAACTTTGTTACAACGTTCATGAGGGGAAGGAGGGAGTGTTTGGATCATACTGTCTAGGAGGGGGAAATTCAGCTAGGGGGCTAGGTACCCCTGGGTAAACTTGGAACGAAGCCAGAAAGAAAGACCAGTGGAAGATGATCCAGCAAATATAATATACATTATTTTATTGCTGTAAAGACAAATGTTTTTCTACACACAATTGTTTAATTATTTTCTCGTCTGTATATTTCTTGTTAACCTGAAAATGCCAGACGTGAAACAGAACCTCATACACTGTAAAATTGTTTTGTACTTTTACAAAGAAATTCTTTGGAAACACAGTTGCCAAAGAAATTCCTTGTAAAACTAAGATGGTTGTCGTAATAAAATACAAAACATATGTTTGTAAAATTACAAGGAATAGCCTTGTAGTTGTACTTTCAACAAGAAAAAAAAAGTTTTAATGCTCACTGCACTTCATAAATAACACTAAAATTATTTATCAAATAACTTTTGAATAAAGGACGTTTACATGAAATTATTTTGAAAATAAAAAAATTTGGAGGTGGTAAGCGTCGAACCACTCCTACTCGTAGAACCTACGCATCTTACCTCTAGACCACTTCTGTACTGTCGCTGTATGTATGTTACAATAAAAGAGAATGGACCGATTGTTTTGACAAGCGGAAATGTATTTGGAAGTCTGTATCATCATACTCATAATGATTGCTTTCTCTAATCCGACGAGGCAGGTACACAGGAATAAAGTCTTCATCGTCTGTATTTCTTCAAACACCAAATTATACAGTGCTCGCGCCATTTTATAATGAACTTAAGCGAGATTAATAACGTTACCCGGCCAAAATCGAGCAGTTAAATTCAATCTCGCTTAAGACGAGAAAATCAAGTTTAACTGCTTGGTGAAACCCAAAACATGTATAAGCGAGATTAAGTGCCGATTAATCTAGATTAAATCGCTTAAACTTGGTTGGTGAAACCGGACCTAAGACAACATTACCTATAGTTGCATGCGTTACTGTTTGTATGGTTGGCAGCGAAATTACGCAACATAGTTCCGTGTGTTTCCTATTTAAATACAACAAATACGGAAACAAAATCAACCGAAATCGACATAACTGTATGTTATATAATTAATAAATATTACTTTTTATTAAACTGTATCGATTCAAACTAACTACACAATTTATCTTACACGCGCAAACATCAAGTGACGTGTCCAGAGAGGTTAGTTGTGTCCCGTCGTCAGTCCTTACGTGTGGAAACATACGAATTGGCTGAAAACAGAACTTTAGCAGGGCTTCTTTGAGTGCTCAGTTTATCCCGAACCGCGTATATCTGTGTATAAACAGCACATAAGTGGACTAACTCCGTGCTGTGTTGCCACGTTGTGCACGTAAAATGTCATTATACAACATTATTTTGCCACCAACATTTTCGTCTTTTTTATTTTACGTAAGGATTCAGGAATCGTATGGTGTGCTTATTCCCTTTAAAAACAGTGAAAATATATTTTGAAAATATATATGTTGGATTCTGACTGTGTACAACACGTATTTCCTTTATTATAGCTATCTGAGTGTGTATACGAGTATGCCTATTACTTTGAATATTTGATGTGATCCCCGCTTAATAAATGATTCATATTAACATTGCGTGAAATTCATTCGTAACAAAGATATAGTGACAATAAAATACATGCAAACAATCGTCACGAATACTTAGTCCATCCCAAAATAAACAGAATAGCATCGTGCTGACATGTTTACCAATATGAGAATGTGCACAATTAAAAAAAAAAACTGGTACATAAAAACGTGTATCTTCGTTAAAAATCGACAGGCATAAAGTTTTCATAGTGTTAACAGTGACTTGAAACTTTGCTCTGAAATTTACATGCTGTCCAGTGTACATTTCCTTCTGTATTTCACTGTGCATTGTACATGAGTTGTACCAAATATATAAATTTCGACAGTAATAAAAAGTATTTTACTCCTATAACATGTGGTTATGAATATTAGATTTATAGGATTAATATACTTCTGGTAAGGCTATTTCAAATACGAAAAAAACTTACAGCATAAACTTAAAATTGGCACATAATCTATTGACGCATAACACCGTACAACTATGTTTTTAATATGAAAATGTGTGCGCTGATAAACAAAATTGGCAACATTTTTAAGCTTCTGGTTCCACGTGTCTTTATAATCGTATTGGCTCTTGAAACACGTACATATTTTTAATTTTAATTAAAAATGCAGGAAACAATTTGGAATCTTGCAAGTCTTAATATTTTTACAGAAAAAAAATTACTATATATTTTATAAATCATTATTCTATATGAGATGTTCGAAGAAAATATAAACAAATTGTTATTAAGTACACCAGTTCTTTTCTTTACGATCAACTGTCTTGTTATCTTCGTGGATAACATGTTTAATATTTTACAGGTTAAACCCATACATAGCTATTCTATAAACGTTGCTGCAACATGAAAACGTGGAACCATGACTGTGTTGTCAGATTTCCTATGGGGACTACTTTTGCCCTCCCCCCCCCCCCCTTTTCCCCAATTTGACCGCAACTTTGAAGGGCAGCAGTGCCAAGAACTTACAAGATTTGCCGCCCCTTTAGACTGGCGGCTGGGGTACGTGTCCCCTAGATCTGGCACTGTTGTCTTCTATACAGCTTCAGGAAAAGTGTGAGATAATACTTTTCAGTATTTTACTTGGCATTTATTTGGTATTATATTTCTGAGCAGTCTCTGGAGGAACCATGACCCATATGCCCCCCCCCCCTTCCCCGGCGTGAACTAGGAGATATTGTAGAGGGAAGAGCTTACCTGTTGTGCGAAGACGAGCAGTTGGTGTTGATCATGTGACCATCTGCAACACAGAGCAAATACACCGTGGTCAGTGACACAACACAGTTACTACACTTACACGTATACGCCGTTCAAGATAAAGTAAGCACTGCATAAAGCTTTCTTTCGGCCGTTTTGCAGCCATCTTTACTATTTTTAATATGAAAACTTCCAGGCAACTAAAATTTCCGACACTCTCAAAAGTAAACATATATAGGGCCAATAAAACATATTTTAATTAATTACAAGTTCCGCTAAGTACTCAGTTTATAGAGAACAGCGTATAGTAACATTCCATACACTGATGTGTTTGGCTGAATAACGTGACTGCAAGCCATTGTTGCTGGGTCGCAGAAAACCTACATTAAAGAATTAAGAACGAGGAAATAAGCAATAAGAAGGTAGCAGGAAATTAATGTAGTCAACATACACACAAGTGATTCAGAAATAGAAATATAGTCGGTACCAGTACACAATGGCAATCAACAAACGGTAAAGGAAAGACCAAACAGATAAGTACCAAACAAGGCGCATGAAAAATGGCGCCAATGACGTACAAAGACCACGAGGCCATCACAATTGAACACAGCGACATACATGTTTGTAGACAACACAACTAATATAACAGAGGCTAATAGTAGGCTTCCTTCCACAACAGATACGACGTTCCGGGGACTGGTATGTCTTCAGCTACATTCGCTGGCAATGTAAACCGGCCTTAGTAGTGTGGTCGGTAGCATGCAGGCCTACGGTGCGAGGGGTCCTGGGTTCGAATCCCAGCACGGACATTGATGTTTGTACCGTTTTATTAGGCTAAGATTATTTATAATCCAGTCCTTACTAAGCCTAACGGTATAAAACCCGGGGACGTAAATAAACCCTTTAAAATAAAACGTACAGCAAAACACATCAGCCAATAATACAACCTCATTGCAAACGTGATTCCAATATCACAGCATTTCATTCCGGATTTAATGAACCTGGGTGAATGAGAATATTTTGGTCAGTACTTGACATCGAGGCCTTCAGCGCTGGTGAGGGGTGACATGGAGGTGAGTATGGAGCAGCGCCGGAATAAAGGGGCGGGGAAAAACGGGAGATACCCGAGAAAATATTGGAAAGAATTAACTCCAATGACTTTTCTATGTGTTTTAAGAATGTAGCCATTTCACTTCGTTATTACGTTAGTGTTTACTAAAGAACTGTATGCAAAATTTCGTTTCCACCACAACACAAAATATCACAACATAAAAATAGACACGGATTGTCAATTTATTTAACTTATGCCATTAAAAAATATGTGTACTACGTTATCCCTATAAAACCATCTAGAGTCAAAACAGAGCTAATATATTATTATTTATATAGTTCAATAAATATCTTTAATCAATTATAGCCATACGAACATGTACATTTCCTGGAATTTGTTAAACTATATATTACTTAGTATGTAAATATTTCCAAGATCCATATAATAACGTTATCAAACGTTTTCATGATTTTTTTAAAATATTATATTTGATAACAGAGTCGATGGAAATTTCATTCATCTATTGATGAAAGAATCGATTATGTTAAGCACTCGGCACAAACTAATCGAAATGGCAACTGTAGTCTTCAAGAGTGACCAGAAGTGACAGAATAACCTCGTCGCTTATGGCGTTAGTTGGCACCCGCTCGGTAGAGGCGCAGCAAACAGTGCCGAACATTACAGTTTCCGGTCTGTAAAATGGTGAAAGAAAGGGGGAACTTTCTACGATATTATACCGAACTGATGGATGTTGCCCGTGATCCAAATTCCTGTCGCTGAAGACCAGTAATCCAGGTTTAAGCTGACTGCGAGACATGAAAAGAATATGAATATACCAAGGAATTGCTGTACCCGTTTTGCCATTGTCATTATTTATTGTATATGGTTTACTTATTGTAAGATCTGAAGGTTTTTTAAACTCATTAACTTCGTTACGTATGTTTAATGATGTTTCCATCGTTACTACATTTATAATATAAAAATAAGAAATAATAATAATTACATAAAACACAAAAACTTTTTTTTCAACCAATATGAATGTCCATTGACTAGTTCATTAAATCCTACTTAAAATTCATGAATATTTCTATATGTATTAAAAACATTAATTTTATATGAACTAATGTCTAATAAGTTTAATTCAAATTTCTCATATTCCCAAATTTTTAATTTGATATCGTTTTATTAACAGCTATTGTGATATTGAAGTTAACTTTTTCACCTCGAACGAAACCGTTAACGAAACGAAAATTATAATAAATATTATGAATATCCAAGATTTCTACCACTTGTTCCATTTATGATAAAAATTAATTTATATTTTAATCATACACAAAAATAAATACACACACAACTTATTTTTCGTTTATTCTAGTTAAATCACCTCTGAAAAAGCAATCCTACAGCTCGTTCATTCAATACGGAAAACACGACTCATACACACTCTATCGGACAAGGAAAAAACTGGCATGCAGTTATCTCCCAACCTCTTGTTGCAGACAGAACTAAAGAGTGTAAGATTTTCGTTACTTCTCTAGCAACAAGGAAAAAAAATTTATTTTAAAAATTGTATACATTAAAGGGAAGCAAAAATAAATAGCAAACGCAAAACTATACCGTAGAGATCAAATACAATCCGTTCTTTTCAGATCGTATGGGATGAATTTAAATTTAATATTTGTGCAAGAAAAAGAAAAAAAACAGAAACACAAGTTAAATGTGAAAAATGTAAATGTTATTATAAACCTACACGCAAAGAAAAACATTTAACTAAAAAATATATAAAACATACAAAATATATTTGTGAAATTTGCAAGCACGAGTATAAATTATCATCAGCCAAATGTAATTTAAAAAAACAAAATACACAAAGGACTTTACCCTGTACTAAAAATTATTTTAAAAAACTATACCATTAAATAAAAATAATTAAAAAATTAAACTTGAAAAGGTATTGTAAAATGTGAAACTTGTGGAATTACAATCAATCTTATAAAAAAATCACATAAGAGGCAGATACATATAAATTAAGAAAATAAATTACGAGAAGTAGAACTAAATAAATGATAATTTTGAAATATATCAAATAGAATTAACAATTGATGTTGATTGTAATAATATGTTATTAATAAATATAATGAAAAAATAGATCCAAAATTATTTCTTATTAGCATAAAACCAAGTGTAATCTCTATGTGTAAAAGGGTACATACACTGGCTGACTGACACATCAAACTGCAGCTCAATCAAATGAACCTAGAATCGTGAAATTTAATGTGTGGGACGTAGGCGAGCAATAGGAAGGGATTTTTCGAGATTCAAAGTATAAGAGGGTAGAAAGGGGTGAAATGTATTTCCGTAGGAACGTCGATAGAGCTCGAACCCGACGGCCTATCGTCGTGATTTTTACTTTAATAACACCCATAAAAATAAATGCATATTAGCCAATTTAAGGATTTTACGAAATTCGACATTTACAGGGGGTGAAAAGACCTTAAATGTGTTTCCGATTAACTAATGATATCTATAAAATCCTTCGGGATAGAGAGTTGGTATTCACTTCTTACGTAAATGCCCAAAAAGCAGTCGTAGGATTTTTTGAAATTATTCCCCCAAGCAGTAAAAACGGGGAAAAAATGTGTTTTTTAAGAATCGTCTGTACCACTCGTACACAATTGACTATCGTCGTGACTTTTACTTCAATTAGTTACGTATAGAAATTACTATGACAGGACTCCTACACGTTTCGAAATTTGATAATTGATAATACGTGAAATGAGTATTCGATATTCCTCTATAACTATCGAACCAATCAAGATATCGAAGTGCTCTTTCCTTTAGACGTGATTTTTGTTTCAGATTGATGCATACTCAAATACCAGAGAAGTACTTTCAATTTTTTTTTTTTTTTTTTAATTCCCCAGCTAGGGAGGTGAAAAGGGCTATTGTCGTGTTTTTCACGTTCAAGAGACACCAATAAAGTAATATAAAATGTGACTCAAGGGTTTTTCGAATTTCAGTCTCTTAGGAGGCGAAAGAAAAGACGTGGAATGTGTGTGTTTTAGATAAATCTTCTATATGAATTGAACCCATCAAGACATTCAATGTATTTTTGCTTCATGACGATGAGTAGCCGCAAAGAGGTTTTATGATATTTCCAAATTCGAACAATCAGTACTGTACAGAGGTGATATGTGATTTTTAAGAATGATCGATTTTGCTTTGACTTGAACAAACATTTAAAGTGTGAAATTAAGATTTTTCAAAATTCGACAACTAAAGGGGTGAAAAGACAAAACATTTGTTTTCTATCAGCCAATGATATTTATCTAACCAGTAGATATATTGAGGTGGTGTTCGCGTCAGAATGTGCTTACGTAAGTACCTAAAAAGTACAGGAAGTTTTTTATTTTATAAGATAACTTAATTATGAAGAAAGCTTTATTTGTGAACTTTCAGGGCAAACGATCCGAAAAGCAAGTACAATAACCAGTGCGAAATACATTATACAGGAGTTTAATTGTACCGTAATATCGAGACGTGGTGTTGTACAACTTCTATAAACCCAGTATATTAATATTTAATTTTTAAAATTAGTTTTCATGAATATTTTAGACGTTATGATGACTGGACTGCCTGTAAGGTGTACAAAGAGGTTTTTCAATTAAAACAAATATTTTCTGCTCTGAGTAATACGCGCGAACAAAGTCAGGGCGCGGTGCTAGTTAGATACACATTTATAACTAACTATATGATTTTGTATTTATCAGTTACTTTAAAATTAATAAGTGATAAGTAACAAAATTGAAACTATGATAGGAAATTCAGTGTTGATAAATTGAGGGAGAAGTTCAGAACGGGCTGTTGATCTCGATTGCACGACGTCTGAAACGTTCTTCTGTCTTCTACATGTCACTAAAATGTTAGCGTATCTCCGAACTCTTCGAAGAGGGCATAGATATTGTATTTACAGTTTCCTCTTTATTTCGTCCGCTCGGAAAAAAACAAAAAGTTTCTCGCTTACTATATTTCTCCCCGCAATTTTCTGTCAATAATTAACAGTGCATTGTCAAGATGTTCCTTTAATATGAAGTGATTTACGTAAAGACAACTATTAGATTTCGTCTACGGCAGGACACTTCATTAATACGCAGTAAAAATGTTTAAGTCATTTGACTGTATAGTCTTCGATTGATGATGGGTTGGCCAGTTACTGCGGCCGCGCGGATACAGGCCAGTTAGCATACGTGGGACGTCGGATAATGATGGGCTGAATCGAATGAAATGTTTCGACGCAATCGATTATTCTGTGCTCTCGAATATCTCAAGACATTTTGTAGATCATTCGAAACATTTCGCATCATTCGCAACAATATTTCGTTAGGCAGAAATCGACTGTCTTTCCGAGAGAACATGTGCTCGAGATAAAACGTAAGTGAATGAATTATAACTGAATAAAATGTGAATGAACGATTTAAACCCAAATCAATGCGAAACTTCTGAAAGAATTAATTACACCGAAATAAGTTGGAAATTAATGTACATGTTTTTGCTTGTGCGGAAACAATACAAAAGGGAATTGGCTCTGTCATTTACTAAAACGATACTTATGACTTACATACTAATAGGTGCTTATGAAAATTCACGAGGGTAGGGTAGGTCAGCCAAAATTTCAAGTTTTTGGTGTTTGAACTTTTACCTCAGGTAGGTTTACCCGTGTCGAAATCTCAACCGATGGAATCTCGGAGAACTACTATCTAGATTTCTGTCCCTTGCAACTCGCGTGACGTCATAGGTAGCTGCGCAGTAGGGTGCGAGTTTTGGCGGCCGGACGGTTCCACCAGCTAATATTCCCACCGTGGTTAGCAGTAACATAAAACTTTTGTTTTGCCCTACTTTGACTAAGTTCACAAGTTCTACAATGACCCGGAAGAGTACGATCACAGACATGGATAACGGAAACGTAAGAAAATACTTAGTAACTTGCATGAAAACCCCTCCCCCCTCCCCAAATATTGTTGGATGGTCAGACGATTACAGTTTTTAATCGTAACAGTCAAATTTACGCAACAAGTTAGTGGAAGTTAAACTGTAACATTACCTAACAGAAATATAGCTATTATTTAAGATTTTTTCACTCATTTTCGCTGGGGGGGGGAGATGTTCAACCCACAAACACCCCCACCCACTCACCCTCCGGTGCGACACTATGCGTACATGTATTGTATTTGTGTACGGAAACAACGCTTGAAGAATGTAAAGATATTTCACAAACATCTGTATAACTATGCCGACCACTCAACGTCCAGACGTAACCGGAGTAGACGCGAGTAGTCGCCGCGGGAAGAAGTAGTGTGTCGTGCAGGGCGACTCGCAGCTGTTCGCCTTGCGGCACGGAAGTGGCGAGCAGCGAAGCGGCAACAAGGCGCATGGTTCCCACGCGCGGCCCTGCCTGGCTTCCGGACGAGTTACGCCCCTTCGTCTCTATTGTTCAGTCGCCGCGTGATGGCGCGGCTCTGATTTACTACGTCCACGTCCCAGCGCTGCAGTCCGCACGCAACACGGGCCTCGGAGAGGAGCAAGGGGAGGGGACATTGGCAACACTGCGCACCTGTCGCGCCACCCGCCACCTCCTCATCTCGGCGGGAAGAAAACAACTGGTCGGTCGAGAGCGCTCGGGCGGACTCGGCCATCTCCGGCGCCTGGCACGCTCCTCAACAATGACCCTCCTCCTGACGCGCGTCCGACTTGCCGCTCACTGAATCTTCCAAACCTTCCTCATAGACCGTGTTCCAAAATAAAGTCTCAAAAAAATATTCACTACTCTAATTTATGCTGTAGCCTTGAAGAATTACCGATTTAGTAATCTGTAGTCCAGACATACCATAGATAAGTAGCTTTCAAAGTACACTTCTACCTATTTTCATTGCGTTTTCGGCGAAATGGATATCACGTTACTGCCAACCTTACATAATTACTTAAACCAAAAATTTTAAATTTTTCTTATGTTGGTAGGCAATATGTCCAACGTCACCTATTTATTTCATTTATTCGATTTCTAAGCAGACGAGTTAACTGCACCATTACTTTTAAGCTAACATTGTTTCACAAATGCATATGGCACAATAGGTATATAAAGCGATGATACTGTTTTAAAAAGTTTCCAGGTAATATCCGCTAAAATACGCCAACCCCACTGTAACAACTGTTATTTGGAAGCACATAATAATGCTTTACTCTGCCACCATCAAAACTCAACCGTTACATTTACACAAAAGAAAAGGTGGGTACATATTAATAAATAGTGAGTTGACGTGAGCTATAGGTTTTCTACGCAAGGTTCTTTTTGCTGCAGTAGTTGTAGTTGTAAGACTGTAATATAACTCGTACGTCGGTATCTGTGGTAAGGATTCATTTTCTTATTCGAGTTGCGTGTGCCAGGCCCCTATGTCTGACTTTGTTCCTCGAAATCCGTAAAATATCAGCCAGGACTGAGTGTAGTCGTAGTGTTGTCCCCTCATTAGCATACTACGTAACACAATAGCGAACTGGAGATTCACATTAGTCTAGTAGCCCCAATGTTTTAAAATAAAATTATATATATATATATATATATATATATATATATATATATATATATATATATATATATATATATGTATATCCCCTAGCTTATGTATCAAAAATCAAGGTTCGACAATCCGGAAATTATACTTTTGTACAATTTATTACATTACTACATAGTCACAGACTGTCTTATTTTTGGAGCTGTGATGGCTGATATTAAAAAGAAACATTTTCCTATCTGCCATCCGTGCTCCAAAAATAAGAACGTCTGTGACTATGTGATAAAGTAAGAAGTTGTACAAAAGTGTAATATACGGATTGTCGAGCCTACATTTTTTATAATTAACCAACAAAAAAAAAATATTTCGAAAACTGTGACCATTCTCTGCTTTGGCACTTCATCCCCCTCAAGGCACTGAAACAAAGTGGGGCGAAATAATTTTCGTGAAAAGCAGAGGTCCCTAGTAATTGTCAAGTGTAGCAAAACGTAACAGTAGTCAACAAGGAATCAATACTACAGAGGCAGGAAATATTGACCTGATGACGACGGCTTCATAATATACGAGATAATGTATTCAGTAACGGGCAATAAGTGTACGACTAAGCACAGACCATATTATATCATATAACAGCTATGCCAGGAGAAGACTGTGCGGACTTTCTACTCGCTTGAAATTTAACTTACAAATTTTTTGATTAATTATTTACAGAGACAATGAAAAATCGCGAAAATATTTAACACAGTCTCCAATAAACTGTAGTATCTCAGTCGTGATACGTGTGAACAGTTTTCTGGCAAATCCCACGCGTTCTGTGTTAAACTGTACAGTTCTAACTGGGTCTGTTGAAGATGAAGATGGACACAGTGTGTCATATAAACAATAGCCAATATAACCTTCAGTGTTATACATAGCATGTTGGAGCCTAGTACACAATTTACTTTTCTCACGATTTACCAGTGTGTGTGTCTAATTATTTACTATTAACATTTGCCGCAACTCTATTTCTCTCTTTCTTTCTATATATATAAGAGAAGGCAAAATTGCCTTAACTGCGCCTAATAAAGACGATTTATTATATATATATATATATATATATATATATATATATATATATATATATATATATATATATATAGACACACACACACACATACACACAGGTTGTTAATGAATGACGTATAAAACTTTAAAACTCTTCGTCACGCTGTAGGGGATGTTACGACGAGTAAAATGATATAGGTCACTAATGCTGGGAAATGCCCGAAAAACGACACACAAGTTGTGGTCTGTGAGGTATGAATACTGCGTTTGAATGGCAACTATGCTCTAGGCTTGTGTGTATTAGTAGTTAGAACCACAGTACTACAGAACCTACTAGTCTGGCAGTGGTATGGTATGCAGGTGACGCCAACCGTATCGAACCTATGGGACTTCAACGGGAGGTTAGTATATTTGTATAACATATCTGCGGCTGGATGAACTGTCACATATGCCGATTTTATGCACTGGTTGACTTATCAAACATAATTATTTGCTACATCAACACAGATATTGAACCTCACATACCACAACTTGTGTTCCGTTTTCCAGGCACTTCCCAGATAGCTATAGTCACAAACCCCAAGCCCAAAAGGAAAAGGAGGGGTGGGGGTCCCCGGAAAAATTATTAATTTAAGGTAAAAAGTGGTGCTATTTAAAAAGTTTTCAAACTAAAAAAATATCAATATGCCCTTTAAGGAATGGTAATATTTTTGGGGATAAATTATGCTTGAAAAGTGTAAACCTTCGTGCTGATATCAAATAAATACGTAAGTTTCTGCTTCCACATTGTTGTAAATAGTGGTTGTTTTATGTATGTGTGTGTATGTATGTATATATATATATATATATATATATATATATATATATATATATATATATATATATATATATATATATATATATAACATATACTTGTGTATATACATACAACTAAAGATGATGGCAATCGCGGGAAAACTTGACAGTTTGCTGGATTTCAACACACGTTCAGCTACCAGAAGATTACTGGATTTCATTTGTACTTGGAACTGTTGCCCTATTTGACTGAGCCAATAACACTCCCGCTATTGTAATATTTGACGCCTGTTATTGGTCTGCAGCACGGTCGTAGAAGAACAGGTCTGGACACTCGCCTGGATATTTGACCCCCTTGTTGTTTGGCTGTAGTTCACCAAGTTACCGAGAATATTGTGTTTTATTGGCGCTGACGTTACGGCGGTCGGACTAAACTCCGCCCACTTCCTTTCCGTTAAGATAAACAATTTATCAAAACGTATTTTTTATCAATTTATGAAATAATTTCTTTGCTCACAAATTTAAGAAAAGGCTCTAGCAACCTTTATTTACTTTATAAATTTAACAATGGAATAAAGTGGAAGACGTTTAAGTCCAACCGCCCGGAAAACAGCGCCAAAAAGTACGACATTCTCGGTAACTTGACGAACTACAGCCAAACAACAAGGGGGTCAAGCAAAATACATTGTTAGATAGGCGAGTGTCCAGACCTGTTCTTCTACGACCGTGGTCTGCAGACAGCTACGTTGTGTCAGATATATATCCCCCAATAATCACACATGTCGCAAGAACTACAGTGTTTTCAAGGCTATGTTACCACAAAACATTTTCGGGATATACCATCACCTCTAAGCATCATCTGTGTGTAGGAAAGAGAGTGTTAAAGAAGCTAGCACGCGGTAGGTTTGATGTGGAGGTAACACGTGCTACTTGCAATGCAACATACTGTGCAATGTGCGTGTGTGAACGCAGCCGGCTGACACACTTCCCGCCGTCCCCCGTCTACCCTCATTATTGTTTTTTCTTCCCACAAGTCAAAAATACCTTCCATTTATCAACCGCAGACATGGCATTATTAATTTTAATTTTTCAACCACAAACTTGTTAATGCAAAAACAGAAGCCCGTCAATTATTTCAATAATACTATGCCAATATTATCTAACATAACCCTACCTAACCTAATGCAAACTTACCTAACCCAACCTAACCTATGACAACCTAACTCAACCTGACCTAACATAACCTAAAGTAACCTCACCAAGACTATACCAACTTAACCTAACACATACCGACCTCACCTAACCTTGCTTGCATTAAGTTACACCAGCTTGCATAAAGTTGCACAATCTTGCAATACGCTGCAGTGTCTTGCATCAAGTTGCACTATATTGCAAGAAGTTGCACTCACTAGCATCCACACTAATCCAAAATAATATAACCCAACCTAACCAAACCTAAATAACCCAACTTAACATAACCCAATCTAACTTAATGCAACCTAACCCAACCTACCCTAACCCAATCAAACATAATCCAATCAAACATAATCCAATCAAACATCCAATCAAACAATCCACATAACCCAACCAAACCTAACCCAACCTAATAGAACTTACACTAGCCCAAGCTAACCTAACCCAGCATAAACTAACACAACCTAAACTAACACATACCAACTACACTTAACATTGTTTACATTAAGTTGCACTGTCATGCACTAAGGTGCAGTATCGCGCACTAAGTATGACTATCTCGAACTAAGCTGCACTAGCTTTCATCACGTGACACTAGAATGCACCCAACCATAACCCAACCTAACCTTACATAACCCAACATAACCGAACTTAACCTAAAAAATCTAACCCAACCTAACCTTATCTAACCAAATCTAACCCAATCTAACAAACCCAAACTAGCTCAACCTAACCCAACCCTATCTAATTATCCTAAACCAACTTCACCTAAATGAACTAACAAAGCTAAGTTGCATTATTTTGTACTTAGGTACACTTGTTTGCACTAGTTTTTTTACCTAACTTATCCCAGCATAATTTAACCCAACCTAACCTTAACTAAATAAATGTAACCAAACTCAAGCTAACCTAACCCAACCTAACCCTACATAACCTAACCCTACCTAACCTAACCCTACCTAACATAACCCAACCTAACACAAACTAACCTAACCATACCTAACCTAACACAACCTAACCTAACACAATCTAACCCAACCTAACCTAACCGAACCTAACACAACCTAACCCAACCGAACCTAACATAACCTAACCCAACGTAACCCAACCCAACCTAACCCAACGTAACCTAACCCAACGTAACCTAACCCAACGTAACCTAACCCAACGTAACCTAACCCAACGTAACCTAACCCAACGTAACCTAACCCAACCTAACCTAACCCAACGTAACCTAACCCAACGTAACCTAACCCAACGTAACCTAACCCAACGTAACCTAACCCAACGTAACCTAACCCAATGTAACCTAACCCAACGTAACCTAACCCAACCTAACCTGACACATATAAACTTTATCTATTGGTGCTACATACTGCACTAAGCTGCACTCAATTGCACTTTCTTACACTAAACCACACTTTATTGCACTAGTTGCACTTTACTGCACCAAGTTGCACTTTATTGCACCAAGTTGCACTTTACTGCACCAAGTTGCACTTTATTGCACCAAGTTGCACTTTATTGCACCAAGTTGCACTTTCTTGCACTAAGTTACACTTTCTTGCACAAAGTTGCACTATCGTGCACTAAGTTGGACTTTCATTAAGATGCTCTTTCTTGCACTAAGTTGCATTATCTTGCACTAAGATTCTTTACCTTGCACTAGCTTTCAATATGTTTCACTAGCTTGCACCAAGTATCACTATCTTGTACCCACCTAACCTAACCCAACCTAATCTAACCCAAGTTAACCAAACATAACATACCCTAACCCAACCTAACCTACAAAGTTAACCCAAACCAAGTTCCACTACCTTGCTCTAAGATGCACTATTTTGCACTAAGTATCACTACCTTGCAATAAGTTGTATTAGCTTGCACTAGGTATCAGTAGCTTTTACCAACCCTAGCCCAACATAACCTTACCAATCTAACTAAAACCAACCTAATGCAGTTTTACCTAACCTAACCCATTAAATCAAACCAACTTCACCTAACCTCTTTTGCCATATTTTTCACAGAAATATAATTCTCGAAACTATTAGCGTGCTATGGTAGTAATTTCAACTTGTAACAGTTCATTCACTTACGTAAGTAACTTATTGTGAAACAAATATTAGTACAATTAGTAATCAGTAATTTGTTACTCACAATTTTTAACTTATAATTTGTAATTTATTGTGGAATAGGGACTACGTCTATATAACAACTTGTACAGTCTTACAAAATTTCATGTACTGCACAAGGAGCCTCCAACTGTATAGCTCCTCGTAGGCTTGCCAACAATGTCCAGCCTTTCTAGTCAGTCCTTCAATAAAAACTGACGAAAGAATAATTTTAAAAAATGCTACGCATGGAGATTTTTTCTAATGGCTATTGGCGTATGACACAAGTTTTTTCACTGTCATCTCAATGTTTCAGTACTGAACCATACAAATTTGTAATAAATTTGTTTGATCACTTTTAAAACAAATAGCCGATGTAGCAAACTGAAGAATAGAGTATACTATATGTACCCGGTATTCAGTGACACACACTGAGTGAATTTGAGCAGTTGTAAAATTCTTGTATTTATATTTGCGAATATATAGGATTCGAATCCATGTCAGCTCAATTGTTTACCGAGATAACTCCATACGAATACCGGGTGGCACAACATTGAAAATTATGGTCGATACCTTCTTAGTTGAGGCTACGGTGGCCGAATGGTCAGATCATTTGCCTCCCAACCGGGTTCGATACCCGGCGGGGTTGGTCCCCGGTTTTTCGCACGTGGGAATAGCGCCGAACGATGCCGCTGGTCGGCAGGTTTTCTCGGTGATCTCCCGTTTCCCCCGCCCCTTCATTCCGGCGCTGCTCCGTACTCACATCATGTCACCCCTCACCAGCGCTAAATTCCTCGATGTTAAGCGCTGACCAAAATCTCTCACTCTTTTCTCTTTCTGTTTATAGTACTTGGCCAATTCAAAATCTGAAAGGGGCTTTGTATCCGTTGCACTTGTTGTGAAGTGTATACAAGGAGACTTTCCCAAAAAAATTTTAATTTCTAAATTTTTTTAAATTGCATAATGTATTTTGAATAACTTGAAACGTAATTATCTAAATTTATATAGTATTTCGACGTACAATTCAATAATCAGAGTTTAAATCCATCCATAGGTTTTCAAGTATTGATGGAATACGTGTCATTCCTCAAAGTGCCGCCATCATGTGGCAGAGAATATCACTAGACGTGCGGGACATTAACCTTGAAGTTACTAAGGGATACTAACTTATCTAAAATAACAAGTGTGCCCCTTATAAAGGTTGATTTCCACGGATAACTCATGGTTTTCTGATACGAGAATGCACTGTGGTGGCGTATGTCTACAATATTTCACAATATTATTTACCGCGATTGCAAGAGTATTTCAAAGACATTGTTTATACAATGTATCATGAGGGAAGTGTATATGTGACAGAAGAGAGTACTTACTGGTCTTCTGCTGGAAC
The DNA here is from genome assembly GCA_003012365.1 of Medauroidea extradentata. Classification (NCBI taxonomy): domain Eukaryota; kingdom Metazoa; phylum Arthropoda; class Insecta; order Phasmatodea; family Phasmatidae; genus Medauroidea; species Medauroidea extradentata. Next base: position 31,145 of record PNEQ01079255.1, read on the forward strand.
TCCTTGTCGTCCACGTCAGTGAAGAACCACGTCTGGAACAAAGATATCACATGATATAGTCCTGCCACTCTCACTAACAACTACAATCTACACATTCCACTTACACACACGCACACGCTAACTACCCCTATATATCAATAAGGTTGAGTGAATTGATCCCATGGACGCACCCAGGGGGGTGGTACCTGGGGCACGTGCCCCCCCCCCCCCTAAAGGGCGAAGTGTTTAATTTTTATATCAAGTGTGTTGAGAGGTTACTGTAAGCAAAGTGTGTTCACATGTTTCTGAGCCGGTATCCTGTAATGTACAACAACTACGTCGAGATTTACCTGTCTGTAGTATGCAGAATACATTATTTATTAGAACTTGTGCCCTCCGAAAACCAAATTCCTGGGTGCGCACATGATTGATCCCATATACACTGATTTTATCAATTTTAATCTACCTCGGAAGTTTGTCGTAAGTCACTACAGCCGATGCGGAGTACCGGAAGTCATGCCCGAATGCCTAAGCAGCAGTCAGCGTTTCTCAGAAGACCTCTCCTGGCACAATGGGCGGTGTTGCAGCATTTCACGTCTTTTACGCAAAACCGCTTAACTTATTCTTATTACGTTTATCTACGAAAAAAAAACCCACACACACTTGGAACTGAGCTTCTATGGTTTTAAAAATTCCGCACGCTTGTTATAGAAACGATTTTCGGGCCTCTCAAAAAGCCTAAGAACGGCTTCTGCTGTAACGCAAACAACACCTGAATTTGTAAACAACAAAGTGAGAGGCGTGCGTACTGTCCAGAAATAAAATAGGGAAAAGAAGTGAGGGATAGGTCAAGTTAGGCGGCGTGCACGTGGCTGACGAGACTTGACTGAGAGCTGCAGGTGTCCGGAAATGCCTACTTTATGTGGCGGGAGCAAGCTCACATCCGGCCTAATTGGTGCGGGCATATAACGGCCGAGACGTGCTGTCAAGTCAGGAGTTCATCAAGGGTCAACTCCACTCCCCCCTCCTCAATAGTCACGTCCCAGCTCTCTCGTGCAACACCGACAACTTACAGAAGCTCTTACATTGCGCCTTGTGACTCCAGGCCGCCTGGCAACTATGCACGACTTAGCCGATACAAGATCATATTGTTCAACGTGCACATGTCATGTCTTCACAAGAGGACTATACACAGGATGTCAGTGGCGGCTCGTGGGTTGTTGGCAGGTAGGGCTGTAGTTGCCAAGAACTGCACAGGGTTGTGCGCTGGTTGACTCTACAGCCACCATTGAATATATATATATATATATATATATATATATATATATTTATTTATTTATTTATTTATTCAATGCAGCCACTGACACGCTGATGTACAGGTGCCCCTTACTACTGAGTGGTCACAACACATCTAGGAGCCGGCAAATATTTCATGCTCGTTGGTCTACGGCGCGTTCATCAAGAGTGTACAGTTCCGACAATCTGCAGCCCCGCCTGGCAACAACCCACGAGCCACCACTGCAGGATGTAATCTTCCGTGTTTGATGCGCGGCCCTTATGGAACACACTTGTATCTGAATTTGGCCAGATGTGGAACTGATCTGTACCAGATATGAATTAGTGTAGACTATATTTGCATATTCCTGATGCCATATCTGGCCAATTTCAGATCCAACCCTAGTATACTTTTTTCATATGGGGAGACAGTGAAGCGATAAGGTTCATCTTTCCACACTGGACAGTAACAGAATCGCTTATATTCGCGGCGCGCCAAAATGGCGTGCAGTGTTTTCCTATTACTCATTTTCCTGTGGGACTTCAGGCGGCGACCCTACGATTTTATTTGTGGAAAGTTTGTAGCACTGTCCAACGCATGGTTCCAGCGTTGTGTTGTACGAATCTGTGTGGTATGTTTCCAGTTACAGCTGTCTAAAAAAGTAGGTTTTAACCATTTTGAGGGGACCCAAAAACGTGTTTCTAATGAGCATTTTGCATTTTTAAAATGATAGAAGCCTAGTTTTAACAGTGTGTTCTTCTCGTAGATAATTATATGCACAACAAGTTTATTTGTTTCGCGTATAAAAGAATAGGCGCGGCACACTACGACACCGTTCAAGTGTCAAATGCATAAGCCTCTTTATACTGTTCTGCACCGAAAAATTCGTAATTTCATAACTGTACTAAACACTGTCCAACTTTTACACATTGCAGTAACGGTAATTTCCCAAAAAATATAAGATTTTTCCGGTTCCAAAGTTTTCGAACAAGCGCATGTGAAAATAGCGATTTGTAGCTTAATAAATTTCCTATCAGTTTTTACTTCGTCTTGACTACAGCCAAACTAGGCTTGTTTTCTCTTTTTTTTTCTGTTTTCGTTCGTTTGTTTTTTCTACGTCTCATTCTAAGAATTCTGGGACGTCATAATATTGCAATGGCGTACGACCACAATAGTACAGTATGCATAGTTATCGACTAGCGCACCAGTCTCGGCCGTATGACTTACCATTGTTACTGCTCTCCAGGGGGACAGTTAAATATCGCTTTTTATGGGTGCAACGCAGAATTTGCACCTGCGTTACGTCTGCTTGCGCTGCCTTGGAATTATTAACTCACGCAATGCCATATATTACCCGTTTAACTTGCTACGCACTTGAATTACGCTGCGTGTCGGTGCAAATACAGTAGAAGGTGGCGATATAATAGGTAGAGGCACGAGTATTTCGCGTATTGATTCTAGTCAGGTCGAACGTCAATGATGTATACCTCACTGCTATTACTGTGATAGGACGGCAGTTGTTCTGATACATGTTTGACGACTGCAAACCGGTAATAAATAAAAGGAAAGAAATCGTTGCGAACACACGTGGTACCTGCGTGTACGGTTAGAAGCCAACGAATATTTGACTGTAGCCAGTGTGTGTATAGGACTGAGAGGTCTAAGCCGCTACCAGATGAACACGCGAAATAATCGTGCCTCTGTTAATAGGTCCCAAGAGGTAAAAAAAAGCGTGGCACGAGAACTTGACATAAGAGGGCAAAGTACGTAATTCAAGGCTAAAAGCATCAGTTTAAAAATGTAGGTTTCTCGTAGGCAATTAGCAGAAGTCAAACAGCAATCCTAGACAATAACTTTTCTACCAACTTTCTGGGCAAACATTTTTCTCGAGTGACGAACTTCTGAAGAACAATCTCTTGACGCCGAAATCTCGTATATTTAATTGCGGCTCAACTGATTACGTTTCATCAAATACACAATGCTGGGTAAATGTTTGCTCGTGAAGTTGGCAGACATCTTTATCTAAGGCAGTTGATTTCAACAAGGTGTGAATTTCAAACGGTGTTTTCAGCTGTTATTTCTCTACCTCACACTGGTAATAGTGAGACAAGAGACGAGGTGCAAGGAAGGAGTTGGCCAAACATATCAAGAGAGTAGTGCCGAGGGGGAGGGGAAGTTGCAAGACGCAGGTGCTTGCTGGGAGCGAAGATAACTGCCCACATCCGGCCGCGTGGGTGCAACTGGTCCAGTCACGTCCTCGACATTCAGGTATTCTCCCCCCCCCCCCAAATCCCTATCACCCGCACTCACCGCCATCAAACTCCTCCTGCAGTCTTATCTCGCCAATACCGTGCTTGCTTCACTTCTTATATAAACAATACTACTGCACGTTACCAAGATCTTTGGGAGAGCATTATTACACAAAACGAAGCCTTACGGAAACTGGAATCACTCGAGAAAACCCGCTAAGCTTGTCATAAGCGAGGCAGACCTCGCCGGGAATCAAACCCGTGTAGACGTGGTGGGAGAAGAGAACTATTCCAGCGATTTCGGAAGACCGAACTCAGGATGGTCGGTGTCAGGGATCGAACCCAGGACCTCCTGAATGCGAGGCCCACGTTGTTACAGTAGCGCCAACTTGCTGGAATTACAGCACTAGAAGAAGAGCAACAATGGCGTCCGCAATTGTTACATAAAATCAGGCTCGAATTTCCCTGACTTTCGTAAGTTTTCAAACAAAATTTAAATATTCAGTTTTTCCATGTTGTAAAAAAGCACATAAATTTAACACCAAAAGTCGGAATAAATTAAACGTGCACGATTGTTTTGTAAAACCCATTCTGAAAACTAATTGATATCCTTTGTTTGCAAAACCCACGCGGAAAGTTTGCCATATTTAGCTAGCACAACCCAGAAAACAGCAGTTGTGTAACAGTCCGTAGCAGATACACACAGCTTCTTTATTTAAAAGATAATGCAGTAGGTTAACACAGTTAAAACAGATAATCACAATAATTTCTCTTATCAGTAACAATGCAGCAAACCTCGTGTTTAATTTACTATTGATAAATGTATATTTATTGCAAATTCGTACAGTGTTCTGCAATCCAATTTTTAAAGTAAAAAATATACATGTTGAAAAAATAAGAAGAACAGGCATTACTTACGTTCACAAAATCATTGCAAGAAGCGCATGAATTTACTGAAAAGTATTAGACCTTACGTTTTTATCACTCTCGAATTTGCAAGCACCAATAGAAAATTCCGACTTTTCCAGATTTTTTATAACAACGTTCGAATTCCCTAACTTTTTAAGGTTTTCTCTGTTTTCCAGCCGTGTAGCTGTGGCGTCTTAATTACCACGGGTCTTACAAGCCACGGTCTTGAATGCCACGAAGTCGGCTGAAGGTTTCAGTGCCTATTTGAGTGGGTTTCAAGTACAAGCAGGCTCCTGTTCTACGAAACACAATTAAATACATTGTTCAATGATTCAGTCTAAATGCATACGGTTAGGTTAGGTCAGGGACTACGAACGTATAGCGGTTCGGGATAAAGTGAGCACTCAAAAAAGCCCTGCTAAAGTTCTGTTTTCAGCCAATTTGTATCTTTCCACGCGTAACGGTTGACGACGGGAAATATCTAACCTCTCTGGACACGTCACATAATGTTTGCGCTTGTTAGATAAGTTGTGCAGTCGGTATGAATCGATACAGTTTGATTAAATAGATTATTAATTATATATGATACAATTATGACAATTTCGTTGGTTTTGTTTTAGTATCGTTGAATTTAAATAGGAAAACACACGGAACTATAATAAATAATAATAATAATAATAATAATAATAATAAAATCGTCTTTATTAGGCGCAGTTAAGGCATATATACCTTCTCTTACACTGAACCCATATTAGGTACATACAACACTTATTTTAGAGATTAAAATTAAAAAAAAAATAAAATAAAAATTAATAGCAATAAACTATACTACCTAACTAACAGTAATAGCTTTAATGTTTACAAAAGACAGCCACGCTGAACAGGCACTTGAAAGCTTTTTACAGTTGTATAATGTTTACAAAAGACAGTCATGCTGAACAGGCACTTAAAAACTTTATATAGTTTAAATTTTAAAACACAGTAAGAAGGAAACAAACCATTAACACTAAGTTCAGTCATACGTACATTCATACAAGCATTCATTCAATATGTCAACTTTGAAGATTGTGGTCGCGCAGTAGCAAGCACGGCAACAGCTTCGTCTTGAATTGGTTGATGGAGAGATTGATACATTTATTTACGAAATAGTCCTCGCCGCGAATGTTCTGACTCAACTCATTCCAGAATCTGGCAGCCGAGACACTAAAGGAGGTAGAAAAGTAGTTAGTTTTATGAGACTGTATTAATAATTTACTATCAGTTTTTGAACGGGTGCTTACTTCATGTGAGTGAGATAGGAAACTGAAGCGATTACGTAGGTAACCAGGACAGTTGTCGTGCAGCACTTTATTTAACAGCAGCAAACAGTGAAATTTTCTTCTTCCGCGCAAATTCAACCATCGCAGTTTACTGTACCACTCACTAAGATGATCTCTGGATTTTAAGTTAAAAACAAAACGGACACACATGTTCTGCAATCTCTGTAAGCGCATGTAAGGTCACTTTACACAACATCGCAATAATCAATCAATGGAAGTATAAGAGTCTGCACAAGTAGCAATTTAATACGTTCAGGAAAGAGATTTTTAAATCGCTTTAGAAAGTACAAAGTTTTGTAGGATTTGTTACAGACGTAAGTTGTATGTGCGGCCCAGGACATTGAGTATTTTGCTGCCAACCATACAAGCAGTAAGGTAACTATAGTTTATGTTGAATTATATGCAGTAACGGCTAGTGATATTTTTCAAAGGTTGAATTTTTAGTGCTCACTTTATCCCGAACGTCCTATATCGTGGAATTAAAGACAATCTCCTTAGACTTTATGAGGTTACGGTTGGCGCATAGGTCAGACCATTCGCCTCCCACCAAGGTGATCCCGGTTCAATTCCCTGCGGGGCCGGTCCCCGGGCTTTCGCACGTGGGAGTCATGCCGGGCGATGCCGCTGGTCGGCGGGTTTTCTCGGGGATCTCCTGTTTCCCCTCGCCCCATCATTACACATAATGTCGCCCCTCACCAAAGACCTAGATATTAAGTACTGACTGAAATCCCTTCTATTTACTGACTTTTGCTTTGTGACAATTGAGACAACTACCGTCCGTGTCATTTAAAGGCGGTCAAGTGGGAAAAAAACCATCATTTTATATCTGTATAAAATAGTTAGTTTTGGAAACATTACTTGAGAGTGATTTATTCTCCTCTTACGGAAAAAAAATAGCTCAGACAGTTTTCCCACTATGGCATTACAAAGTCAAAATTTGCATATTTTTACTTCACACAAAACTTGAAAACCAGTAAACGTAATGAAATGGAAACAAATCGCATCAAAACTACGTGTAATGGTCTACGGATTGAAGCATACAAAAACACATTATAAAATATTTTTATATAAATCAATTGCTAAAAACAACAAAAAATTAGCAAATTTTTGAAAATATTTTTAATACAAAACTATTTTGTAATGGGTTTTCGATATATGCTTCAAGTCGTCGACCCTGTACAGGTGGTTGGCGATAAAGCGATCGCTTTCGATCACCATCTTGTCCATAGTAATTATTATTAGGCTACTATTATTAATATTTATTTACCGCGACCTCAGACGATAACTTTTGATTAGAGTAAACTACACAACGATTGTTACTTAGGCTTCTGTGTTTAAATTTCAAAGTGGCAGGGCACTTAAGTTACATGAAAGCAAAAAAAAAAGCAACTAGAGTTTCAAAATTGCTCACTTATCCCGTTCCACCTATAGGATTGCTTGCACGAAGAGAAAGTGACGTATGAATGCGTGGGCCACAGGCAAAATACATCTCAGCTTGGCAAGTGCTAGACCAGATCATAGTGGTAGAAGGAGGGGAGGTGGACCGTGAACCAGTTCCGGGTAGATGTAGCCTCACAGGAATGTGTTGCCGAGTGCTCTGTCGCTGCTCGCTGGACCAGTTTCCAACACCCCTTCCCTCCTCCTCCTTACAGCCTCTGCTATGGACACCCTGGGTTCACACTAATACAATAACCATAACTATATCGGTTGTCGTACACACGAGAACTGATTTCCATGTACGTACTCGAACCTACTGGTTCACAACTACTCATAACCACACTCTAAATCTGAATTAGTGAATATTCACTGATTCACGACGTTGTATGGAGCAGTTTCAACGAATTGAATTAGTGAGAAACCACTGTGAAATCGGTAACTATTCTCTGATTCCACAAGTTAAATAGTGAATATCCACATATTTTTCAGTCAATTTTCACTGATTCAATAAGTGAAAACTGTTCTTTAAAAACAACTGAAAAAACAATGAATATTCGCTGATTCACTTGCGAGATGTTGGCACTCTTAAAGGAAATCAGTGGATACACACTAATTAAACAGTGACTATTTTCACTGATTCAAACTGTTGAAACTGCTCCATCCATCCGCTAGAATCAGTGAATATTCACTAATTCAGATTTAGAGTGTAGTCGTGCGCAGAGAGGTGCTTACCTTGTCAAAGGTGATACAGCATTTGATTTCTCGTGCACACGCACAAGACAGCAATCAATCAGAGCAAAAGATTCATTACAAGTCCACCATGTTGGTTGAACCTCCAAAATACACGAGGATAAAACAAACAAAGAATAAGAAATTGTTTTTTCTACGTTTCTATGTTTCCAATTATCTTCAAATACTATTCCACTCCAAGTAAGACCAGACGGCATTAGGATGTATTCCATATAGCAACGAATGCTTCAGATTTACAGAAAAATTGTTATTGACTAAACATTACAGTAAGAATAGAATTGCGAATGAATTAATTCTGCGCAAGGTTTCATATCGTGCACAGTTTCTATTGTTATGTAATACGTACTGTGCTAATGTTTATTAATTGTGAATCAAGCTTAAGTCTTGGCGGATAATTGCAGCCTCTATCGAAGACAAGTCCTGCCCTGAGATGCTGGTGAAAGAAAGGCTATGGAGTTACACGTTACACTATATTATATATATGGGGCTTTGCCACATTTAATTGCGTCGCTTCATGGCAAAAACCATCTTCTGAATTGTGAGGGATGAGGAAATTATTTCTACAGGAATAAAAATTTTGAGAAGAATTTATTGCAAGGGTGTTCGGTAGTTCTTTGAGTATGGATATACTTAGACTACTTGTTCGTGGTTTCTGGTCTTGAAAACTAGCCTAAAAGATCGTGTAATAATGTATACGGCATCACGATGAACAAAGAGTCAGTGGGACATAGATATGTATGTACGTCAGACAGGTTCTGAGCCACACATAATATAACTGAACACGTAAAAGGAAATCCTTGGTCTCGTCTGGCGCAATAACGCCGCTGAAGAGAAACAATAAAACTTATTCTAAATATGTTTAGCTACGGAAACAGTACACACTTGAAAACTATGCTGCATTATTTTGAAAAGGTAGAACGATCATAAGAAACATTATATTTGGGTCACTCAAAATGGCCAAAAACGTTTATTTATTTATTAATTTTTATTTTTTAGACTGCAGTTACAAACAAAATACCGCTTGGTTTGCGCAGAACGGGCCATGAGAGGGGTGGCGACTCGAATTCTAGCGATGTTCCCCGATCACCGCCGAACAAAGAACCACTCTTGTGCTCAGCCGAGCAGAAAACATAAAACAGTTGATTGCAATGGAGAGCAATAGGCGATTCCGTCCCATACTTTGTGCAGCATTTCTTGTGAGATGTAAGTGACAGTATTTTTTATCCGGCGTTTCATTTCCCTGACATCGTACACCGTAGTTGCATAAACCTGGTCTTTTACATAATCCCAAAAAATCGAGTGGCGTAATGTCTGGTAATCGAGAGGGCTATGAAATGGTTTCATCACACCCAATCCAACGGCCAGAATGTTCTTCCTCACTTCCACCTCCCCTCCCCCATCCTTTCAGTGCGGTAGAAAATTACCTGTGGCTGCATATTGTCCAACTGTAGAGTGTCAAATATGGAGGTTGGAAACCTACACGTATTTCTTGAACACGAGCGTGAGAGCCCCGAGATAAATGTGTGTGCTCTTTCCAAAGATACTGTAAGTGGTGCTTTCTTCTTCCAGGAGACAACAGTGCAACCTTCACATGCTAGGACTGTACACTACACTGCAGCTGAACAATATACAGCCACAGGTCGTTTTAAAGAAAGAGAGAGTTCTCCTGCAATAGGTGGGGAAGGGGGGATTGAATTTGAACAAATCCTTGACAACAAGTGATGAACTCGTTTCATAGCGCCCTCGATCTCCAGACACTACACCACTCGATTTTATCGGGTTATGTAAAAAACCGGGTCTATGCAACTACGGTGCCCGATGTCCGGGAAACGAAACGCAGGATAAAAATGATTGTCACTTCAACCTCATAAGTGAAGTGAAGACATTTTGGTCAGCACTTCACGAGGTCTTAAGCGCAGGTGAGGGGTGACATGAGGTAAGTATGGAGCAGCGCCGGAATGAATGGGCGAGGGAAACGGGAGATCCTCGAGGAAAACCTACCGACTATCCATCTCCCAAGAAATGCTGCATTAAAGTATGAGAAGAAATCACATTTCTACTAGAAGTGCTTCGGGATATGAATGGAGCCCACGTCGAAGTTGTCTAATACCTGGTGAAATCTCGTGGACGTATGCTTTCCACTGCAACAAAATGGTTTTCCGATCAAGAGTCTGTAACCCAAGTTACGGTCTCTTGAAATGGGGTCCGTAATTTACGGACATCTGTATAAGGTGAAATCACGGGTTCTCTAGACGACACCGTAAATATGTAGAATAAACCGTAACAATGGTGGACCCGGCCACAATGGTACACAGTAAGTATGGTACACCCGACAACCTGCACTGATGGGCGACCATTCGCCGTCAAACTTTGTTGCAGCGGATACACGCGGCTAGCACCAATGTTTTCTGCGCGCGCGACGCGACGTCTTCCATGAAGATGCGTGCTGATGCGGCGCGCATTCGCAGACGCAGAACACTTTACTGCCGGCGTCGTTGTTAATTAGCTGAGAAAAACACAGTAATTAGGACAATGAAATGAAGCTGTAGCCGAGAACGCTAACTACGCCACACCGACCCAAGCAAACATGGCATTTTACTGCTAGCGGAGAGTAGAGAAGGCAACATTGCCGTAACTGCTCCAAATAAAGACTTTATTATTATTATTATTATTATTATTATTGGCAAATGCGTGAATGGCTGACTCTCTATCTTATATATATATATATATATATATATATATATATATATATATATATATATATATATATATATATATATATATATATGCAAGGGTGTATAATAAACGGTCTTACAATAACAACACCACGCAAATCCTCGTCTAAATTGGATACGAGAATAATAGTGACAAAATGTTGTACGATAATATTTTACATGTATAATGTGGCAACACTGCACGGGGATAATCCCCTCTTGCGCTCCACGTCCAGGTATTATTTTAAGTATGTTACGCCGAGTTGGCGAAGAATGGACGACTTGAAAAGAGGCGGAGCTTCAGTCAGGTGCGGGATACAATTCCTATCTCCATGGATACCGCAGCTGAACATAACCATCATTTAGCTGTTTGGCTTCACATGTCCCGGATGAAATGTACGTCAAGGAAATGTATTATTTGTTTGGAATTTGCCGGTTTTTTTTTTCAGGTAAACATTAATCGTTTGTATTTGCGTATCTTAACCGTGACATTGAAACTAATATTTTTTTTTTTTTTTTTTAACCCTTGCGTGCAAACCTATGAATGCGCAACATTTTTGCTTTCTGCAATTACCAACTAACATATCAGCATGTTTGTAAACAAGCATTGTGTCCCACAGTGCTTTTCCCCTGCGGTGACGTCAGGGGGCGTGTACTTCAAATCGTCCATCACGTTTCGACTGCTTGTGATTCGAACACACGTACATAATACTATGGTAAGAACATAGGCAGTAAAATAAGTAAGATATTCGTCCAGGCATATCCAGAAAATAATTCACGGCAGAAATAAAAAAAAAAAAAAACATAAAATATAAAATTTACTTAATAACTACTAAATGTGTGCCGAGATTGATGAAATTCTGAAGAGCTGTGCTTCAGAAATTTCGTGAGATCAAAAAATTGTCAAATACCCGCCTTTTTTAAATTTGAACACGGCATGAACAAAATACACAACAATACAGTCAGCTTACTACTTTAAGTGTACGTAGTGTTGAAATTATAAAATATGGTTCCTCGTATAAATCGTGTGATCGAAGAATGTTGAAACATGCCATCAATGAATAACACAAATAGGGTTTACTAAGTATATGTGTACCATTTGGTCGAGGGGTTCAAGAGTTTTTAGGGGGCGAGACACACACAGACAGGAAGGTAATGTATGTCATAAGTAGAGACATGAACTTTTCGCGAAAAGAAATTTGCCTCACTTTGTGTCAGTGACTTGTGTGCACGTCTGCAGACTTGCTTCACGGTCAGAGATTGGATGTTTTGACATTCGTGTGTCGTGGGGTTTTACACGCAAATCACAGACGTGTGGTGTTACAGTAACCTTATTGTGATTGGTACAGTCAAATGAGAAAC
>PNEQ01079256.1:0-20706 GCA_003012365.1 Medauroidea extradentata
AAAAGATTTTTGCAGCACTTTGTTTCAGTGCCTTACGTGCACACCTGCATCTCTGCTTTGTGGTCAGTGATTGGATGCCGTAACATACAACGTCTGGAGGTTAAACCCGCAAACCACAGACGTGACGTGTCGCAGTTATCCATGTACTGATTGGCACAGTCAAATGAATAATAACTCTGTACAAAAACACTCTGCCAATCATCATGAAGTTGAGCTGCAGGTGTACACGTAAGACACTGAAACAAAGTGGGGCAAAAATCTTTTCGCGAAAACTTGCGGTCCCTAGATATGAGTGTCATCCTAACCTAGAGTTTTCGAAGAAATATTCACATTTACATCCGTGAATAAAATGGAATCGAGCATCTGACATACAGTCATTAACCGTGATTTATGAAGTTAAATATAAAATTCCAATTTACGTACACAGAAAATCCTAAGTTCGACATATTTTAACGACACGTTACCAGAATGAAACGGATCATAAAACCACTTTTTTTATTTTCAAAAATTTCATTTAACGTTATTTGTTTGCACATTCTGTGCGATGAATGAGGCATTTAATAAATACGTGTTAATTGTACTAAGAATATTAGAGTTCGCAGGCTTTCGCGGCCGTTGTCTGTAGCTTCTAGGCTTCTGTACTAAGCATGTTTGGTTAGTTAAGCATTATAATGTACCGTTCAGTTATATTTTTCATTGGCAACATTTTTACAAGTATCTTTTATTAGTAAATATTTTGTTTACTAATGTCATAGTTATTCCATGTATTGCTTATACGGCTTTAGTAGAACTTTCTATTCCGGTTGCCTTATGTGGAATAATATATTTATGGTCACCATAAAATGCTGCTAACTTTAAAATAAATGCAAATAGAGGTTCTCCGGATTCAACGGGATTCGCGTTATTGCTCTGATATTTACATTTTTCTCAAATATATCTTAATGTGAATTGCGTTTCATTATTTTTATGTTCTCTGTTTGCAAGTAGTGAGAATATATTCCATAAAATATTATGACAAGTTTGGGGCTGTGAGCACTACTCCTTTTAATCAAGTTATTTAGAATCACACACGTTACCCGCCTGTGAGCATTTATGAATAACAAGATCCATGCTGTTATTGATGTAGAAAGTCAAGTAAATATTTAGCTTTGGTGTGCAAGTTATTTTAATTAGTATAAACCACATATTTTGAGATAAGGTCTAATTTGCTGCCTACGGATGTTTCAAGTACCTATTTTTTCTCTAAGAAAGTTACGCAGGTCTAGTTATTTCACGAGAGATTATTTAAGATTTTGTGTATGTGTGTGTAATTGAAAGAATGCACGAATATTCATTTGGGTGTTACTTTTAATAACCTTAACATATTTGTGTGTTTTAAATAAACCTAGTCCTGTACATTAAGATTCTGCCAGTAAGGAGTTTAACATACTTACAAACACGTAAATACTATACAATTGTGGTAAATAAATTTCATCAACTTGCAAAGTAAAAAATAAAAAACAAACATAATTTAACGATACTGTGACAAAGGTACTTATTGCTTTGCCACCGTCGCACATTTTAAAAGTCAAATTGTAGGTTATACATTCTTGATATAACAGACAGAGGTACAAGTACACATCAGTGTGTGTACCTATTTACAAGCATAATCTGTAAGTACTTGTATCTCTGTCTGTTATATTACTTTGTTAGAATAGTGGCCTATTTCTCGCCATTCTTATAGAGTTATTCATCACACGTAAACATTTTAGTAATTAAATTTTTAAATACTATTAGCTTGAACAGCTACACGAAATACGTGGATGTAAACTCTTAATCATTCTTGTGATAACATTTTCAGACACCTGTCGCTACATTATTTAGTTTAGTATCTGAAAGTGGGTGATGTTACTGTTTTAATCAATCTCTTTTAGACATTGCCAATTTTTTATTGCTGTTTCTTACGGCCAATGACTAGGAACCGATAAACAATTATTTTTTTACGCTGAGAGACATTAAGTCGTCCCCAAATGGTTTTCGATAACGTTGATTCCTTTGAAAGGGGGCTCCCGATAATTCCCATAAAACTTAAAAATAGAACGTAGTTATTTAAAGAGGAATAACATTACCGAATATTTTTAAAACTAACGTTATCTGGAAAAATGTTTTTTCTTACTCTCGAAATGTGTTTTAAAACAGCAATTTCAAATTGGTCAATAGTGATTCTTTTTTTCTAAACCAAAACGAATAGAAATTAAAATAAATGTTTCAAGAACATAAATAATTTTTTTTTGAAAATGCCGAGCTGTAAATTTAAAGACACTGACTTTTGGTGGAAAATTTTTTCACTGACTTGTTTCAATGCCTTACGTTCACGTCTTCAGATCTACTTCATTATTGACAGCAGGTCTTTGTGCAGAGGCGTTGCTCACATTACTGCACTAACGAAAGTGAGAGTAAGGTTACTGCTATGTAGCAGGTCTGTGATTTGCTGGTCGAAACCCAAAAAGTTCACAGTTAATAGACAACTATACAATCACTGACAACTAAACACAGCTTTAGATGTGCACGTAAGGCACTGAACAAAATTAGTGCAAAATTATTTTCACCAAAAATCAGTTGTTCTACGTAGGTTATACATAATTGTAAATGTAACGTAAACAATCAACAATCATTTATACAAAACAATTTATTGATTAGTTAAGATAAACTTACAAAATTGCATTAACCTAATATTCGTCGTCAATAGTTTGATTCGTGAAGACAGATAACATTAAAGTTTCAAGAGAAGAGTTAAGTTATCTATAAAATACATACGTATTGCGCTTTCCTTTACTTACATCAAGCAAACTGCCTTTTATATTATGTCTAGTTATATGGAACTCAGAATAATTTAGATGTCAATAGAATGAAAACTGATATATATGTATATATATGTGTGTGTATATATACACATATTTAGGCTATATGTGTGTATAGAGCATTTATTATTAAGTTTAAATAAGTTCACCGTCTTATGATAGACAGTATGTGAAAGCCTGTCCCCCGAAGGCTCGGAGAACAGTAACGTAATCATGTAAGTTCCGACAGAACCATTTCCGACACATTTTCTCTCGATACTCTTATATCACCTAATCGCCAGAGATGGTGACTATGACAGTACTGATGTTACGATTTTACTATAACATCTTTCGTCGAATACTTTTCTGTCGATATATATTTTATTTTTTCTGTTCCCAGATATTTTTGAGTTAGTGAAGAATAATTACTCGTCAAAAATATATTATTCTCAAACGAATTAAAAAAAAAAAAATCTGTTTGTTAATATATTTCTGAACATTTTTGCACAGTACATACATACAAGAAATGTTTCCTCTTTGGTAGCCATAAAAAAGTTGTTTTGTTATCAAAGTCTTTGGACGACCCATTTTGAATTAATTCATTATTTAAGTCTTCCACTTGTTTTAAAATAAAAAAAAATTAATAATAATTCCAAATCTATAGTAACCCGCTTTTGCAGCAATATGAACTAAAATTATGAAAATAACATTTAAATGTAAATAATTTATGCAACAGCGGTATACGTCCTACGGTTGTAAATGTAAAATATTCGTGATGTTTTTGATATCAGTTGTCAAAAAGTTCTGTTTGCTAAACGGAATACGTAAAGACAGAATAGTTATGAAGGGCAATTATAGAGAATCCCCACATTTTTTTTTATAAAACATTTCATTTCTTGGTGAAAGAAGTATACAGAAATGTGATGTATACTATTACTATTGAACGTAGTATTTATGTATTTATATTAATTTCAACTTTTTGGTTTATATTGCTACAAAAAAATACTTTTGTTAGGCTTTTAAAATACAATTTTATTTCAGCAAGCATAATGTACACGTTCACGCAACAAAACAATCTGCAACGATTTTTTAGTGAACCCAAAATAAATTCTGTACAATATGGTTTTCTAAAATATTTAATGAATTCTTTGCTTCTAACTACGGTGAAGATATTTAAACACGGCGTAGATAAGACGACAAACCGAGCGAAAGGTTGCACGAGTAGAACACTGTGCTCGTTCTCGGAGGACCCATTTTCGATTCTCGGTACTGCCATTCTGATTTCAGTTTTGAGAGTTTTATTCTCTAAATCATTCCAGGCGAATGCTGAAATTATTCCTTCACATGAAATTGACATACCTCTCACGACTTTTGAATATCAGAGTGACGCCATGATCACAATGGCGCAACAGAAGCGACATGACTGACGCGACACGATAAACTAAAGATGTTCGCCATTCAACGCCGAGATTTCTCTGACATCAGCTCGACCAAAATGGTGGGCGTGACGAGAAAACAGAAAAGAAATTACGTCGACTTTATTCGAGTCGGAATTTCAATTTGCGCCCACTTTTTTGTGGAAATATTGACTTAATAGTAAATTCCGTTTATTTATTTTAAGATAGATTTTGTTTTTATCGTAAATAATCATAAACTTTTTAAGCCAAGCAAGAATGTCAGTGAATATTTAAAATAGGTATGTTACAAACAATCGAAAAAAACTGAAATACGTAGTAAACACACGTGGCTGTCGTACTAGAGGTAAATGTGTAGTCGCAGTGAACTATTTACACGCAATTTTTTTTTTTTTTTTTTTTTTTTTAATTTTTGTTATGCGGCAGCCGAACTAATGTTCACAATAACGAGAATTTTCAGTGTCGCATCGCACACTTTGTGTCGCTTTAGTCACACCATTGAGTTTCCAACACGTATAGTTCATCTCTCTATGGATCTCGCTTCAACGAGACGTAACCATTGATGGCATTTTTAGCCAATGATTATTTTAAAGAAATCTAATATACAGAATGTCCATAAAAAACCTTTACAACTTCAAACTGTAATAAAAAATTATGCAAAAAGATATGTGGATGGGGTTTGTGGCATTACCATCAGAATCTCTCGAAGTTTTTATGTGAATTTTTTCTGTTTGCTGCAGCTGTGGATGTTAACTGACATCTAAACATTACAGAAGATGGCTACACCTCAAGAAAAAGCACAATGTGTATCCTGGTTTATCGAAACAAAATCAGATACACAGGTGCAACATAACTTCAGGGCCAAATATGCAAGATAATCACCTTCAAGTCCCACAATCCGTGAGTGGCAGCAAAAAGGCGGTGGGCGGCCAAGCACAAGTGCGGGAGACAATTGGAGTTACCTCGTTCAACTGTTCACAAAGTTATTCACAAAAACTTGGGACTCTACGCTTACAAAGTGCAGTTGTTATAAGCTCTTCTGCCAGATGATGGGCCACGCCGTAAAGCTTTCGATACTCAGGATTAGAGATCTGAGAACCACAGAGAACTTGTGCGCGGTGGCCCAAAAGTTAACGTGTGATGCATGCTAACAAGTAACCGAATAATTCAGCCATTCTTCTTCGCTGAGAAAAAAATCACAGCCAGTATCTATCTCGATATGCTGACTGATAATCCTGTCACACAATTGGATGGTATTCAAGATAGTTTCATCCTTCAGCAGAATGGGGCTCCACCCCACTGGGGATTGGCGGTTCGTGCCTATCTCGATGAAAAATTTCCAAACGGGTGGATCAGGATAGATGGTCCAATGCTGTGGCCACCTCGTTCGCCTGACATAACCCCACTTGATTTCTTTATTTGGCGTTATGTTAAGGATCGAGCGCATCACTCAAAAGTCCCCAAATAAATTAACTGAAGCGTAGTATCAGGCAAGCCATTGCCACCATTGATGCAAGCCTTCTTGAGAGAACATGGAAGGAAATTGAGTACTGGCTTGATGTGCTACGCGCAACTAATGGTGCACATATCGAAATTTATTTATTGAATGAACAACAAGACAAAATTAACATAAAAACTTTTAGATATTCTGATCGTAATGCCACAAACCCCATCCAGATATCTTTTTGCATATTTTTTTTTACATTTTGAAGTTGTAAAGGTTTTTTTATGGAAGTGGTTTTGAGTCTTCCCAAAGAATATTGTGGCTAGTTTCCCATGCATGTTCAGCCAGTCTAGATTTTTGGGTTTTGCCTTTCTTGCAATTGTTCTTATCTTCTTTGATTCGGGTTGATAGAAGCCAAGTTTCAGTAAACAAATGTTCATCAAATCATTAGTTTGTAACATATAAAGCTGTATTTTATGGGCACCGCCTACCACAGCGCAAACACGCTTTTTTACTAAGCTATTCCTCATGCGCCTATTATGCCAACGTACGAAAAGAAAACACAAAACGGACAACGTCGGAATGTCATGGTTAAGACACTACGGTCAATAAAAGTCTGTTTCTAAGCCCTTCAACATAGCTAAAAACGATCCTTTTCAGAATGCCGTACTTCGAAGTGTATTTGCCGGGAGTACGTGAAATTCTGAACGAGACGTTCAGTGAACTAAGGTCAATTTTACTACAGGTTAGAAAGATCAATGTTAAAAGTTTGGCACAGGGAAAATTTCTGCCGCTTGAGCGCTGGTGCCGGTAAGGGATGAAAACTGACCAGTCACAGAGCTTTCCTGAATTTAAGTTACATTAAGTTGATAATTTAAAAAGCAATTTTTTTTTCACTTCAAAATTAAGTTACATGACTTCGGTCATTTTCCAAGCGTTTTCATTTTGATTTTAATTTTACTTCGGTCTCGTATTTTTCTGGTCCATTAGCGACAGCAACGAAACTAGTGGCGGAAATTTTCCCTGTTGCCAAACTCTCCCATAAGAAAACAAATTTTAATTCTAACGTGTATTAGAATTAACCTTAACCGAACTATGCTACCGACGTTCCTACAGTAACAATGGATCGGCGGGAATCTCGCACGCTGGTTCAGTGTTTGGTCGTAGTGTCGATGTGGCATTTGATGCGCGTTTCAAGGTCGCTCTTAAAGATGCTTCGCCCGCCTACTGGCCGTGTGTTTGTGTGAGTGAGGCATGGTGACAAGGGCGATGTTGAGCGGCTTATCTGGCGCGGTACCGCCTCTACCCATAACCATCTTTAGTAGATGGCCGCGGCCTTAGATCTGTCAACCCTGTACACAATGCTCATTTTAACGCTTCTTTTAGTTCCCCAAAAACAATGGCTGTACCTGATTCGTTATCATGCCCTACATACCGGCGAATCAGGGGAAGCCACTGCCATCGGTGGGACAGAAAAAGTGTTAAAATGAGCCTTCCTGGCAGGGTTGCCAGATCTAAGGCCGCGGCCTTCTACTAAAGACGGCTATGCTCTACCGCAAGACGGCTTTCAATGGTATCGTAGATCTTTCGTATGACAGACACTTTCAGAGGTGACTCCTTTTTATTAGTGCAAAGTTATCAGCAAATGCCATCGCATGTTTCTAGATAAGATTCATACGAATCCCGTGAGTAGTTTTTCAGATATAACAGATTGAAAATTTTGAGGGGTTCTGAAATGGTTCTTCTAATTAACATGATGCTCTGAAACTACTTTTCCGTCATCGTTGAAGCATAATTTCTTTGAGTACATTGACACATTGGGCACATGTGGGATAGTTAAGTAAATAAACTTATTAATTAACACACTTAAACACGTATTAAACGCGTGTCAGGCGGCGCTCTTAAGAGTGTGTAGTAAATAAATAAACGCTGAAAACATCAATTTATTTTTACGATTTTTTGGAAGCCAATATGGATAAAATACTCAATGACAATCCTAGGTAATGGTATTTGCCTACTTTATGAGTAAATATTTATCCAGAATTACTCGTTCGTTACGCGTGATCTCTTGCGCCGCTGTTAAATGCCCGAGGTTCCGGCGTCAGAGATTGTGCCTCAGAAGTTCGTAACACTGGAAACAATTTTTTTTAAACTGTGACTAAAACTATTGTTTAGGATTGCTTTTGTTTAATTTTCGCATATTGGGCTCAAAAAACCTACAGTTATAGATTAATGCTTTTAGCGTTGAATTATGTAAGTTACCACGCCCTGTGGAGTTGAAGTATAGGCAGCTAGTGAACGACTCACTATCGATTTATGTTAACTGAAAACGACTGTTAGCAGCGACTATTGTTCACGTGTCTTCCAAGCTGAAAGTCTCGCGACCCGAGCCACAGACAGGAGAGTGTAATTTCGAGCGTAGGTTGTGACCAAGGTGTTACGGCTTGCACAGCTTCGCCAGGGTAAACGCTGTCGCCCCATCTTTCACTCGGTTACTGCTCGCAACGCCCCTTTATCGCGCCGGAGCCACGTCGCTGGACACCCTGCTGTAACGACACGTCGGAGAATCAGCCCTCGCGTACTGGGCTGTGCCAACACTCCCCCCTCTATGTTGACTCAGCCCCGGGGCTACACTGTGCTCTGCGTTTGCTGCTCGGTCTTCCCCAAGCTTTGTTTCTGTACGGCCAGATGGACTGTGTGTGACGTTTGAACACGCGATTACACTGCGCCCAGAGGAATACACTGCTGCTGCCACAGCTTCTTAGTCACTGACCATCGAGTGAGAGAGAGATTTGGATCAGCGCTTAAGAGGGCGTAACACATAATACAACGCTAAAAGCATTAATCTATAGCTGTAGGTTTATTGAAGCTAATTTGCGGAAATTAAGCAATAGAAATCATAAACAACGGTTTTAGCCAACGTTTTAAACAAAATTGTTTCCAGTGTTAGGAACTTCTGAGGCACAATCTCTGACTCCGGAACCTCGTGCATTTAACTGCGGCGCTAGAGGTCACGCGTAACGAATGAGTAATTTTGGATAAATATTTACACATAAAGTTAGCAAATACCATTTTCTAGGGTTTTAATTGAGTATTTTATCCACATTGTCTACGAAAAAAGCGTATAAATCAATTAATATTTTCAGTGTTTATTTATCTACACGCACTCTTAAGAGCGTTCAAGTGGGGAAAAATCATAATTTTGTATTTGTATGAAACATTGTTAGTTTTGTAGACATTACTCGGGAGTACATTTTTCTCTTTAAAAAAACTTTAGCTCAGCCAGTTTTCTCATAATGGTATTTCAAAGTCAAAATGTGCATGTTTTAGTTCATATATCCCCTGAAAACCAATCAACATAATAAAACCAAACAATTCACAGTAAAAGTACGTATATAAAAATCCAATACAAAAAACATCTTGTACTTAAAAAAATTCCTTAATGTAGCAAAAAAATTTAAATTTCAGATTTGGAAAAAATATATAACATTGTTTGAATGAGTAATCATATACTTAAAGCCCTGGCCAATGGCATGTACTTTCACTCTGAATTATTTCGTTTCATAACGTTAATTTGTTTTCGGGTGGTGTATGAACTAAAAACATGCAAATTTTGATTCTGAAATGTCATTATGGGAAAACTGGCTGAGCCAAATATGAAAATATAAAATTATGATTTTTTCCCACTTGAACACCCAAAAGGCCATGATTAGGGACAGGAAAATTTCGCGAATTCAGTGACCTGCAGGCTAGTATCCATTGTCCTATGTATATTCAAGCCCCGTACATTCGTTCATTGTCTGCTGTTCCACTGAGTAGCAGCTAGTGGACAAATGGTCGGGGCTTGAATACAGGATGTTGCAAATTTTCATGTCAATATTCCAGGGAATCAATCCTCACGTGTAGAGGAACAAAAAGTGTTATATGAACATAGGTCCAAAAACGCACCGTTTCTGCGCTACAGTTGGCATGACGTATGGTTGATAGCGCGCGGGTAGGATCATGTTGCTGTGGGGCATCATTAGCCTACAGCAGTACATAACATGTTACTATGCCACACTCTAAGCCATTAACACGCAAACAGTTATGAACAACTGTGACACAGCAACATGATCCTGCCACCGCGCTGTCAACCATACGTCATGTATGCCAACTGTATATGTATATATCGATGGCGTTAAGGTAAAACGCTGTAACCCATATTTGAGGACAACACCTGAAAAACTTTCATCTTTGAATTAAACTAAAGGAACTTAAGAGGATCTTTTGAGTATAAGGTTTAATATTTTATTATGTTATCACATTTCATTGTCACAGCATTTTACTTACATATAAAACCAAAATAAATTTCATTTTCGCCAAATTTGAGGGTTACAGCGTTTTACCTTAACAGCATCGCTATGTAGACATACTCCAAACCAAAAACGAAGAGGCGAGGGAGGAATTTGGATTTTAATGTGTTCCAAATTAGTGATATTTAAGTAGTTTTCTAATCGAAGTATTCTATATACTACAACAATAAATTATAATAGTTAAAAATAAAGTATGCCTTAAAACTGGATATATTTGTGTTCCAAAAAATTGTAGGGCATTCTTTGAGGCATCTGTTTCCACAAGTATTAATAATTAAATTTTGCTGGTTCTCAAAACACAGAATTAAATTTTACTGAACTATAAACTAAACTTCTCAAATGTTTAAGATTTTAGGAACTATAATCTAATATTTAACATTACATAAACAATTAATTCTTTTATTATCTATAGGTACTGCGAATCTAGCGCAATTAGGGGTGCTGCTGCAATCCTTGCAACCCCTGTGCACACGCCCTTGGCTGTATCAATAAACCTTCCGAGCATTCGCCTGGAGTGATTTCGGAAAACACTGGAAACCTGAAATCAGGATTTCCGGAACCGGGGATCGAACCCGGGTGCTCCTGAATGCGAGGCAAATGTTTTACCACTGCTCCACAATGTAAAATTCTGTACATAATTTAGGACACCTGGTTTTGTGAAAATATTTTTATCGGCTTGTTTCAATGTCTCTGGTGAACTTATATTCCTGTGCTTTATGGTTATTGGCAGCGTTGGCTTATTCCAGAGCCGACTCTCATTTTAATTCTGTCAATCGTAATACGGCCGCTGCGAAACTTCATGTTTGTGAATTGCGAGTTTAAAAAACCCCAAGAGAGTTAATAACATCCAATAACAGACCGCGAAACAGGCTGTAGACATGCACACAATATACTAAATCAAGGTGGTGCAAAAATCTTTTCGCGAAAATCCGGTGCCCATATCTATTTATAATAAACCGCGCAATGCACTACGTTAGATATTGAAAAAAATAAATAAATAAAATACAGACAAATACACCGAGCGAGGTGAAGCAGTGGTAAAACACTCACCTCGCATTCGGGATGACTCGGATTCGATCCCCGGCTCCGGCCATCCTGATTTTGGTTTTACAGGGTTTCCCGAAATCACTCCAGGGTAATGCTGAAATGTGGCTTCTTTAACAGGCCCTGGCCGATTCCCTCCTCCTTCCCCCCGTGTACTTCGACTAAGACCTTGTGATGTTTGTTAACAAGTAAAACATCAAATAAAAATAAATATCAAACAGAAAATGAATACCAAACTGGTAAATATCCTAGAAAAATTGAAAAAAAAAAAAAAAAAAAAAAACAGAATAAATAATTCATAAACAACTACTGTGACGCAGTCCGGACAACAATCAAGACTGGATGACAACAATGTTTTGAGGCATACGAAATACGCTTTTTTATTGGGTGGCAGGTTAGATTTCACTGTCCTGTATGTACCTGAATGTAATCTGAGAGTTCATAGGGCACGAGTCTTTATGTGATGACAGTTGCGTGTGCAAATTTTTGAAGGAGATTGGAAAATCTACAGCTGTACTTCTAATTACTGGCGGTCAATTTCCAGGGTATGCCACAACATTTTCGGCCAATAAGAAACGTCAAGCGAACATATATAACAGCTTTGATTCGTGTCTGCTATCAGAAATATTTGCATGTCCCTACCAATGAGGACTATACAGACTAAGATTGGATGAAACACCTAAGACGACACTGCATTGGTGACCGCATACGATTCTACTCGAAGTTATACACCGCCATTTCAAGAGTCCTCCAAACAATTCACTCCACATCGTAATGAAATATTCGATACGAAATATCTTTTTACTCTAGGCAACTATTGATTAGGTCAAATCAATAATATAAGTACACCAAGTCATTAACTGAAGCTTTTATTTTCATTCTCTTCCTTACTGATTATGTCACGACATAAAACACATGTTCTGAAGCGGGCTTTCTGAAAGCGTATATCAACTTCTAAAATCCTCACAAATGCATAATGAACGCAGTTGTAAGTAAAATTTTTGTTGTCAGCACACACGAGTTAAAGCCGGTAACCGAAGCAGACTCTCTAAAAGACACAATGTGTAGTTTAACACATTTTCTGCCTTCCATGCATCAGTGTCCTCAAGGATGTTCACATACGTGGCAAACACGCATAATTTTATATTTGTACGACGTAGTGTTAGTTTCACAGACGTTACTTTTGACTACATTTTCCACTCGTGAAACCTTTTTTAGCACTCATAGTCTTCCCATAGCAGCATGTCAAAGTCAAAACTTGCAAGTTACGGGAACACGCAACTAACAAAAACCAACTGACTCACGGGAATGAAATAATTCACACTGAAATTAGATAGTACGGGTCATGCGCTAAAAGATTTAAATTCAAACAATGATATCCCTTCGTATTTAAAAAAAATTCTAAAAATTACGATAGTTTTCTTTACATAAGGCCATTTCAAAAAATTCAAAGGGACTTAGTTGGATAGTTTTAAATATTTTAGCAAATGACCCATAACATCTAATGTCAGTGTAAGTTATGTCATTCGAGTTAGTCAGTTGGGTTTTTGTTATTAGTACGTTCACGTAAGTTGCAAATTTTAACTCTGACGAGCCGCTATGGGAAGACTATCAGAGCTAAAAAAGTTTCACGATTGGAAAATGAAGCCAAAAGTAACGTCTATTAAACTAGTACTACGTTGTACAAGTATAAAATTATGCTCTTTTAATACGTGAACGCCCTTAATATCGCAACCTGCCACGCGCTTCAGTAGAATGTGCCTAGAAACACTGTTATTTTAATTAAACGATTTTACGTGTGTCCATTTCACCAATATACGTAAAGAAATCACACTTCTGACTAGAACGAATTGTCATTGTTAAGACGCTACGCTCATTTAAAATACAGCTAAAACTGGCATTTACAGACTGTCATACTTAAAAGGAAACTAACAGGATGATCGCAAAATGCATATAGAATCGTACAGCGAACCTTGCTAAAGACGTACCACCAATAAAATTATTCTGTCACAGCTTGAAGTCTTACATATGTGGTGTGGCCAAAATAGCTTAAAAAATCAGAATCATTGTTCGTACATCAATATTGGAGCGACGTAATTCTTAAGCAACTCAGAGATACATCCAACTATCACTATAAATTACGAGATAATATCAGAGGTCTCTAGAGCTTGGGGATTAAATTTGTCACATATCTAGACTGGACTAAACACACACCATGGGTCGTGCAAACTGCATATTATAGACTTAAATACCTACAGAAATTCACACATAAGGCTTCTAATTTTTCTTTTTTGAGCATGTATTGTGCCCTTCTATTTGTCGGAATAGAAAAATCTCTCGGATACAGAATCCAAGAACGCAGAACGCTGGTTTGCGATACGCATACAACTTAAAGAAAAGAGAACATATAACGCAATATTTACCGTTCGCATGCTGGCATATGATGGAATACCCGAAAAATACTACAATCTGCCCGACACGTGGTAAAATAAAAAAGAACCATTAACCTAAATATTTAATTAGCAAAATATTGCAGCTTTTGTCTAGCCACCAACACTTATCCTTCCACGAATAGAACCTATGTGTACCTGCCCATAGAAAGTCACTTTGCAAAATGCAGCTTCCTACATGATAACTTAATTAGGGGACGTCATGCCAGTAAAAAAAAATAAACGCAATACGGATGTCCAGAAGATAAAGGCAAATACGTGCCCATTAAGGCCACGATATTTCATTTATTTCAAACAATTGCAAACAATTAGAATATTTTTTAACCAAATGATTTGAAAAAATTTGAGACTGTGTACAGTCACACCTTATACAATTTTGCCAGAGCGTTTTTTAAATAATGTACGGTTTGCTAGCAAAAAATTATTTTGCTTCATTTGGGATTATCTTGACAGTAAAATATGTAATATTTCAGGGGCAAAAATCTAAAAATCCGTTCGGTGTATTGCAACAAAAAAATTCAGATACAAACAATGATACATACTTAAGTGTTAAATCTGTGAGAATGAATTTTATATATATATATTAATTTGCGTTTAAAAAAACATTTTCGAAACCATTGCAAAACTAAAGAGTGAGCCCTTAAACAGGAACTTCTACAAAGTAACAATTATTAATATACGATGTAAGAAATACATATAGTTGAAATTTCTTCAGTTGTAAGGTTATTATGATATAAATAATAGTTTTAATATTCATTTACGTTTACTTTATCGTTCTTGTACTATTACTTATATTTTTAATTTGTTATATTTTTAACATTTAGCAATAAGCTTTTCTTTTATCTTATAATGCTAGTGTGTAATCCTGTTATATACATCACACGTGTTTATTATAAACCGGCCTATGTTTGAACTGTACATGGGTGAATAAATAAATAGTATATATTGATCGTTGGGAATCTTCCACGCTAGTTTAGCTCTACATGCGGTCTATGTAATGCTCGCTTCAAGGTCGCCCTTACAGATTGGTCGCTTCTTAGCCTCTAACGCGCGAAACCACTCAAGGTTGGCGGCGCCGTTAAGAGTAATTTGAACCTTAGCTTTTTTCGTTTAAGACACGGTAACACGGTAACCGGGAAGGCGATAAGTCGACTCCAATACGTGTGTTAAACTCCGATTCGCCTGTAAAATCGAAGTGCCACATTAACGTGCAGTGGTTTCGTCGAAAGTGTTTCACAATAGCACTAAGTGGTAACCCAATTATTATTTTTTGTGGATGGTGTGTGCTATAAGTCCAACGCAGATCTCTGCCGTTTTGTTTTACGATTTGGCTGTTATGTCCCCAGGTACAGCAATGTAAACAAAGCCACTTTTATCAGTTTCAAAGAGCTGGCAATCATGTTTTACTAAGCAGACGGTATTTTTACAACGATAGAGACATAGTTTGAAGTGTGTCTTCTTTTCGTTGGTAAACGCACTAGAAACACAATTAATAGTTATACGAAAAAAAAACCTTTTTGTAGCATGCTACAAAACATCTCATACGCTAAGTCCAACTAACTCTTAATGGTCTCATTTTCTCAGGTCTAGTGTGACATATTGACACGAGAAACGCGATGTTTTGTTTAAAATAGCCACAGAGTGTACCATCCCGGAATAAATTGTCGCTATGTTGCCTAGTATGTACAGTATGTGGGCTTAAGACACAATGTAAGGTTTTAGTTACTGTTTCTGCAGCTGTAAGTACAATTATTACTATGACATAATATGATTTATGCTACAGGAAACAAACAGTTCCATAAACAGCAGAGCCGTGTACAGTTTCTGGGTTGCTCCTACAACTCTACAACATTACAAAACACGGGTATTTTGAGACTATCAATGAATCACTTTACGCTACTAACTCTTAATGGTCTCATTTTCTCTGCTGTAGGGTGTGGAATTTTCAAATATGGCAAACTGATACGAGAAGCGTGATGTTTTGCTTAAAAAAGCGACAGTGTGTGCCATCCTGGAGGAAATTTGTCACTATATTGCCTGACAGCCAGTACAGTCGCCGCAATGTAAACAGGGGCAAGTTGCAGCAAATGTTTGGCTAACAGGGTGCAACAAGTCCAGGCGGGAACAAGTCCACAATCCGATGCAAGGCCACGTTAAACAAGCCAGGCGGCGAGGAAACATGCAAACATTTATGCAAGCCGTGCCCTGCCGCATCAGCTGAAACCCTCTCCCCTCCCGCACCACGCGCGACTGCACTAATGAGCATCGAGTCCAGGTAATAAATAATATTCGCAGCCGAGAATCGAAATCGATCCCCTGCCGGGGAGCGCTTGTCGCGTCCGGGGGAGGTTAGTTTATGGGGCACGTTGAACTTGAAGCCAAGAGGCCGTTCCAGTGTTTCAGGCGCATGTATGAAATCCACATTAAACCCAGATAAATCAAGGCTGAACTCACTATCGCTGTAGCAATAAGACAACATTATCTTCAAGATTTACTAAAGACACGGTCAATCTAATTTTCGCAGCGTTCTGCAAAAGCAAGTGTAACAAACGGTTAAATTATCAACGTGATACAAAACAAGTTTTGAACTTTGAAAGAACTGTGCAATGGGAGTGTATGGCTGGATTTATTTGCTTGGACATGCTCCGTTGCGAAATAAATGACTGTCAAAAGAAAACCAAAAATAAGACAAGAAAACATCAATAAGCAGTAGACTAGGAATCGACTTTAAGAAAATTTAATTAAGCCGATAATTAGCCAAAAATATAGAAACTTACGTTTAAAAAAAATAGCCTACATAGTGCAAACAATTTCCAACATTTCTATGTAACGGTTTTGTAATATCTGCTCCCTTTAATGATTTAAAAAAGTAATAAACTCACAAAACAGCGTAAAATAGAACCCGTGGCTCTAAGGCGCCCGCCTACTGACCACGTGTTTGTAAATGAGGCACGCTGCTAAGGCGATGTCAACCGGCTCATCTGGCGTGTTTTCGCATCTATCGTAAGACAATGGAACGGCGTGCAGTGGTATCGTAGATCACTCGCCCGACTGACACTTTCAGTGGTGGCCCAATATTTTTTATTGATGGAAAGTATTATGCTAAGTCCATTGCAAGTTTCTGGAGCAGTTTCACACGAATCCCGTTCAGATAGTTTTCCAGATATAACAGGTTGAAAAAGCAGTTTTTAGCCACTTTGAGAGGCTCCTAAGTTATGTATCCAGTCGATGTGACGCTTTGAAACTACCCTTCCGTCATATTTTGAAGTGTGTTTTCTTTTCGTACATAGACAAAATGAAAATATGTGAAATGGTTTTGTAAAAAAAAACGTACTTTTACGCACGCTGCAATGCATTTTTAACGCGTGGTAGGCGAGACCCTTAAGACGCATAATAATAGCCACGTGTGTTGGTGAAGTATATATGAAGTACGCGATAAACTGAACACTTCTGACATTAACCTCTGAAAAATATAAAAAAACTTTACGCGTTTACTGCTTACTATGTTTCGACATCAACATCGTTGCTTCATTCATTTTTACGGCGGGCAGCGAAATACCAAGTACAGTTCTGTTAGTTTTTTTTTGTGTAGTCTTTCTGAATAAGACTATATTGCTTGTCGGTTTGTCCGCAAGAAAAATTAAATGCATTAAGTTTAGTCTTTTAGACCTCATCTAGATTTGACGGTCAATTAAACATTATTGTAAGTTAACAGAAATGTTTAAAGAAATATGAAGTAAAATTATACCACCACGAATTAATAAACAATTCCGTAATACGCGTTGTTAAATGTAAAGAGATCGAAAATGTCAACAGTTTTTAAGCGTTTTACATGAATGCAATCCGAAAAATTACACCCATGTAGAAAATAAACTACTTTCTACATATTTTTATTTTTGAAGTTATGACGCAGTGCACGTTTAATTTACTACCATATTTTTAGTTGCGTAGTGAGTATTAAATATTTTTAAAAATAATTTAATTCAATTATGCTCCTTGGAACAAGATATTAATTCGGCAACTATCAAACGGAAATAATTAAAATTGATGTATTTCTTACATAGGGTAATTAAGTAGCTGCAAACTAAGAATGTCTCAAGCTATATGGAACCACGTAAAAAATGACTTTCCTTCAGAGATGGTAAAACAACTGTAGAATAATTTTGGCACAAAAAGTAAAAATTAAATTTTAGAATATATTTTCACTTTAGGCACCTACTGAGAGGTCAAATCAGTAATATAAGTGCCTCAGTTCATTAAGTAAATCTTATATTACATTACGTCCCTCATTGGACGATGTGATGTAAAACGCGTATTCTGTATCGGGCGTTGTTCGTTACGCGCGCGGCTCTGTGGCCGCGGTGGCCGAATGGTCAGACTATTCGCCTCCCACCAAGGCGATCCGGGTTCGATTCCCAGCGAAGTCGGTCCCCGGATTTTCGCATGTGGGAATCCTGCCGGACGATGCCGCTGGCCGGCGGGTTTTCTCGGGGATCGCTCGCTTCCCCCGCACCTTCATTCCAGTGCTGCTCCATACTCACCACATGTCACCCTGCACCAGCGCTGAAGACCTCGATGTTAAGCGCTGACCAAAATCTCTCACTCACGGGCGCGGTTCACATCACTATCCAACGTATTTTATTTATTTTTTTTATATTTTTGCTAGTTATTTTCTTCCTATTTTAGCCATAAATTGTGATTATATCTTCTTCTTAGGTAATGTGTATATCATTAATAGTTTTTGCGTAATGAGTCGTAAACGTCAAAATTTGTACTTTACGGTTTTATGTATGTCATTAAAACCGACTGACATACCATACCGAAAAAAAATCGCAGTGTATAACAATGTTGTAGGCTTTGACTTGACACATATAAAAACAAAAAAGTACATATTTTTGTATTTTTTAAAAAAATTGTTGAAATTTTAAAATTATCATTTTAAAATTCTGCTTTTTTTATTTAATACGAAAATGTTTTTATTCTTGGTTTTTATATATGTCATGTTATAACCAACAACACAGTTATACACTGTGAATATTTTCAGTTTGGTATGTCAGTTGGTTTCAGTAGCATAAATAAAACCGTAAAATGCAAATTTTGACGTTTACTACTTATTACGCAAAAACTATGAGAAACACACAAATTTACAAAGAGAAAGATTTAATCACAATGTATGTATCAAATTAAAAAAATTTATATATAACTGGTACATATACAAAAATAAAAAAAGACGTTGAAAACTGATGTGAACCGCGCCCTTAACATTCAGAATCTTCTTGCGCTTCATGAACAGAGGTGAAACCAATTTTACTGTCAGGACTTTTCCATGCAACATTGCCCTTAATCTAGACATTCTACAGAAACTCAAGATTTAAAAATCAACTTTAACGTACGTTAATACTTCTTACACATAAATAACCCAGAGTACAGAACACAGGACAGCGTAATTTTAATTTACCTAAAAGGCAAGGCATGGTAGTAAGTATACCAGACCTCTTTGAGAAAAATTATATTTTTAAATTACATTATTAATATTATTTTATATGGCCTGAAGATACAAGGTTGCAATGTAGTTGTTTACACACATGTACAAATCATACAGTAAAAGTCTTAAGTTTAAAGAATAGATTTACACCTTAAACAATAAGCAATAAAACACACTATTACTGCAGCAAATAATTTTAAGAGCTATTTCCTTAACCTCACTGTTAGAAAAAATTTCCGTGAAATTACGGAAAAGTACTGGCAAAAAATTATCCAGAAATCTTCGTAAATTAACGGACACCAGTTTTTCTTGATAACGGAACCCTCCGTAAAATTACGGACAATCCGTTTTCCTCAAAAATATTAAGTTTCTTTAATCTACTGGCACTCTATTTTCCAGATATTCTACATTTACTTATTAACTATGATATCTCGAGAATCTTGCGTACTGTTTAGTTATCTGTAAATTTTTTCGTATTTACTGGGACTCGAACCCACGACCTAATAGTTACCAGGCGGAAGCTCTAACCACTGTACCAAAGTGACAACTTACAAGTATCTGAGTTCCATGCAGTGGTAAGATATAAACTTTATAAGAGACAACTCTTGTATTTGACGTCCTGATTTTAGAGAACTTTATTAGTTTCATTATGAGAAAAAGATTTTATTCTGTAGAAATAAATAACTTGAAAGGTACAAAAACCCTAGCGCGAAGCACAGAGAACAGGAGCGATTTTTTTTTCAGCTGTGTTGAAGCAAGGAGAATACAAGATGTGTGTGGCCATTGAGTGGGGTAGGCTAGAAGGGTATGTTCTAAGGAAAGGGAGGGGGCGGGAGAGGCTACAGGGGATGCTTTAAGACAGGACAATGGTATATCATAAGGAGAGGAGGGTTAATACAGGGAGCGGGTATGCCATAAGGGTAGAGATAGGCTAGTACAAGCATAGGGTGCAGGAGAGGGGCAGACATCCACTTCCCCCTTATGGTGTTTATGCATAACTTGTACCAAAACTGTCCGCTCCCCTCACTTCCCTTCCCCATCACTCCCCTGCCCAACCCCTTCTAAGGCGTTAAGCCCTCAGCCAATCACAGACCTCATGGCACTTAGGTTCTATTCGTACCGAAAGACCCCAACAACCAATCCCAGCCTAGGACACGCCCCCTAATGGCTCTGTAGCCCAATAGCATCACCCGGGGGAGGGGCGGACAATTGCTATTTAAATGCACCTTATGCCGGTTTTGCTCCCAGTTGGGCCAAAACACCCACGTGGTCACTACTCTGAACACTTTCGTCACTTACTGGACTGTTTAGCCCTTTTTCCATGCGCGAACCGAGTCCTTGTTTGTATTAATCTTCTCTTCGTGGCAAAGTGTGGACAACCAGGAAGCAGCACTTAACTTCTATTATAGGTGATTCGGAATAAAGTGAACACTCAAAAAAGCCCTGATTAATTTATATTTCCTGCCAGTTTATATCTTTCCGCCGATGTAAACACAAATAATGTCACGTGCTTTTATTTACATAGGGTCGTGCAATGTTTACAACTACATTAAACTGCTCCGATAAATTTTAGCTACAATATCTACTCATTAAATGCACGGGGGCTGAATGTAAGATATAAAAAAAGTAATCTTAGTTATAAATACCTGCGAGTTAAAGTCTGGTTTCTGTCCATCGACTAATCTAAACAACACGCG
>PNEQ01079256.1:20806-43245 GCA_003012365.1 Medauroidea extradentata
ACGCAAAACCGCCACTACAACAGACATGACACACGCTATTCAATAATTCAAGTTTCGTTCAGTTCTACTGCCACGAACAACGACGACGCACTTCAGAAACAATAAATAACGTATTTTCTTAACATGTGAAATAAAAAGTATGTTGTTTTTAGGCTGGCAAACGTAAAACATAATATACAGATTACCGATGGTTTCACATTATTTCGGCAATGATACTCAAAGTAATTTCCAATACTTTTGAATGTGTATATACTCAAAACGGGCAAACGCACGCAAATTATGCAACCAAATATGCAACTTGGCGGCGAGAACCTAACTCTGATGCCACCTGTTGGTGGAGTTTTGAACTGTCAGAAGCACGGAGCAAGCGATAACGGCCACGGCGAGTCGAGGTCGACGATAGCGTCACATAATTCTCGCGCCAATCGAGTCTAATTATAATGTATGTATGAATGTCAATAAGATCATAAGTAAATATTTTGAAGTGTATTAAATACAGACAGGTCGAGTTCGTCATATGTTATTTCACTAATGTTGTATTCAAATAGGAAAATACACGGAACTACGTACAATAAATCGCTAAAAACCATACAAGCAGTAAAGTTACTCTTGTTAGTGGTGATGTATATGCAGTAACGGCTAGTGATTTTTTTCAAAGGTTAAATCTTCAGTGCTCACTTTATTCCGAATGGCCTATACCTTAGCTTGTCTTGTCTTCTTATCGCTTAGTACCACTGTGCACGCACATTAACTCCAGGATTCATGGTGATTATTAGTACCACATTTTTTAAGAAACACAGTACAATATGCTTTAAAATTGCAGAAACATAGTTCCATGAATTTATGGAAAGTTACGGTCAAAAATCCGTAAAGTGGCAATACGGACAAATTTCCGTAAACAAAAAATACGGAAGCCACTTCCATAAATTTACGGTACTTTTCTGTAAATATTTCCGTGAATTTACGGAAATTTTTAACAGTGTGTTTTCGGAACGTTTTGTTACTGAAAATTGACGGATTATCTATATCGTTACCTGTACTTTTAACATCATGGCATATCCGGTTATGTTCCGATAAGCGGTGACTTATCGCCTGTCACATGTCTGAAGCGCATTTCGAAGTAGGCTACTTATGGCGCAAGATGCATATTCTTTTTAATAATAGTATGAATGTCAAATATATTTTTAAAAAACCTTACTTAGCATAGTAAACAGAAGTTGTGTAGGGACATGCAGTTTTCGCGAAAATGTTTACACCAGTTTGTTTTAGTGACTTACGTGCACACCATCAGCTCTGCTTCGAGGATTAGTGATTGTAATCGGGTATTTTAACTGGGGTTTTATCCACAATTCACATATTTGTGATGTAGCAGTTGTTCTGATTGCCAAAGTCGAATGGTAAATGACTCGGCCCAAATAAACACAGCGAATAGCCATAAAATACAGCTGCAGATGTATACGTAAGGTTCTGAGGCAAAGCGGTGCAAAAATATTTTAGCAACAACATCCTGCCTTTGAGTACGTATCGTCATACATGTTTCGTAGCGTCCTATTAACTGAGCGATATTCGTGCACGTACGTTTCTGAGAACCAATGTCGCCGAGCTGCAGAATAATCCCACAATAAAGCAAAACAGAAATCTAGTTTTAGTTGTCGACATCTATCATAAACTCCGAAAAGGAATGTAGTCCCATCATGAAAGACGAAAAAACACAAAGTAAGGTACCTGTACCGAATATGGCCCAGTTCTCCAATTGCCCACTAGTCGCCATTGTGTGGTAATGCCGAAATCGTTGTGGGATCTATACACACTAGTTACCAGTATGAACATACACCATCCATAAATATCTGTATTACATCATCCATGGGTTATATTAGTAATATAATTATTGACTTAGGCACGCATGATTTATTAACCTTAATCTTCTTATCTAGGTAGGCTGCGTTAGTGTATGTGGGGCACAAAACCGATCGAGCGTTAAGAGTGACGTCGGTCAGCGTATGTAATGCAATATCGCCTCTACACGCAAACCCAGCAACTGGCGCGCAGAGCTTAACTATTATTCATTTTCCTGTGTGATTTTTAGCGGTGACCCTATTATTTAATTTGCAATATAATGGTTCAAATTCCAGGGCTTGTTTATATTATTGTGTTTTACGAATCCTGTTGAAATTTTGCTAGATGCGGCTGTTTTAAAAAAGCTGAATTTAGAAATTTTGTGAGTCTCGAAAATCGTGTTTCCAATAAGCAATCCTAATTATTTAACTGATTGAAACATTGTTTGAAATATGTGTTCTTTTCAAAGATGTACAAATGCAATGCGCGATGAAATGATTCTTCCAAATATGATTACTTGTAACTCGCTGCTATCCGTTTCAAGCGCAGGTAGGTAAGAACCTTAAGCGGGCCATATTCGGTAAAGGTATCTAAGTTCTGGAATAGAATATTGTCGTTTTATCAAAAAAGGATACATATAATAAAACGAAGGAAAAATAATTAAACAAAACAAGGTGCAATAAAAATGGCCACGTTTAGTTTTTTTATTTTATTGGGTTATGTGGAGCTTGGGTTTCCTGCAGCACGACAAAACTCACTGGCAATGGCGTACGTCCATTAAAAAAGTTCATTTTACAATACTTATAATAGCGGAATACGAAGGTTCTAAAATCTGTTGGCTAAATTACAATAATATTTTAAGTTTTCACGCAAATAAAAATCCATCTAAATTCAATTAAATTTCTAAAAGCACTTTGTTAATGTACAATACCAAAGCTTAGCCCTCACGATAAAAAAATGTAGTTCGGAAATGAACTGACGCAAGACTAGCACAATTACTGACAAGAGAATGAAAGTTTTAACAACTTGCTCTGGGATTCAAAATTGCATTGACATCAAAGCAAACCGAGTATGATGTCACTGCATACTTATTTTCCCTTGTCACAAAAAAAACCTCAGTGGCAATGCCATCGATTCTCTGTCGCAGTTGCAGCAAGCGGCAATTCCCGACAAAGGGTTGTCATTTAATTTAGCCGGGTACGCAACTCCATTCAGCAGTACCCACACCTAGTTGGGGGTCTGCCCTATCTACACCCCTACCATACCCTGTGGCAGCCAGAGGGCACGCAATGCATTGTGGGGGCGACAGCAGTTGTTTCTGCCCTCACCGCTTCCGCTTCCAAGACCAACAATGGCCGACATGTACCGTCAGGCCGACACACGCGCTTTTTAAAGGCAGCGTCGGCGGCGTCGCTTTCATTTGTTTCCGGCGGAAGAGTTTCAGTCGGGAGCAGTTTTCGAGTAAGGCATTCACGCAACCCCGGAGACGACGGCGAATTAAGTGCGTGAGGCCGTGTTCGCTTTACACTCGTTC
Source organism: Medauroidea extradentata (assembly GCA_003012365.1). Lineage (NCBI taxonomy): Eukaryota > Metazoa > Arthropoda > Insecta > Phasmatodea > Phasmatidae > Medauroidea > Medauroidea extradentata. Next base: position 24,177 of record PNEQ01079256.1, read on the forward strand.
CCTTGTACGCATTGTTTATATTGCGCCACCTCCTCTTCCACCCCTAAACCTCTACCACCCCCTGAAACCCCCGCAGGCTTTGTTCCTGCCGACCGCTATTTGTTTATCCGAACAATGATAATTGTAGCGTGGTAGGTACTTGTAAACTGGCAGTTACGAGTATCCTGTGTGTCGCCCCACAGCGACAATCTGCGCTCGAAGAAGTTGAGGTCTCTGTGGTTAACAACAACCTTGGATCCTTCTTTACAGCACACAACGTGCTGAGAACTCCCAGACATCAACAAAGATCGTCGTCAGAGGTTTAGCAGGGGAACCCATTTTCGCGAAAAGTCTTTTTGCCAGTGGCGACTCGTGGGTTGTTGTCAAGTAGAGCACAAGTTGCCGAGAACTGTACACTCCTGTAAACGCAACAACGCATACCAATGACTAGGGCCCGGTACTTTTCGCGAAAAGATTTTTGCAGCACTATGTTTCAGTACCTTATATGCGCACCTGCATCTCTGCTTTGTGGTCAGTGATTATATGTCGTAACACCCACCGTCTGGAGGCTAAACCCGCAAATCACAGATGTGGTGTAACGCAGCTATCCGTATTCTGATTGGCACAGTCATATTAAGGGCATGGGCCCGAGTTTCTTCGCATTTAATGACAATAATTTTTTTAAACATAAATAGGAGCCGATATCGTAAAATCGCTTCGTTATTTTGTTATGGCTGATTTAAACTACATACTCTAATTTTGTCGAGTCAGAAGACTGCAAAATAGTTGCTAATTAGTAAATTAACGAAATTTCCTTTTAATTGATAAATTAGCTCTACTCATCATAAGTTACAGTTAGTCTCGAAAATTTACATTACATAGTCAAACCAATTTGCAAAAAGTTACGAAGCGATTTTACGATATCGACTCTCGTACGCATTTAAGAAAATAATTCTCTCGAAAGCCGAGAAACTCGGGCACAAGCCCTTAACAACAACTCTGCTAAAAACACTTTGCCAATAGCCAAGAAGTTGAGTTGCAGTTGTACACGTAAGGCACTGAAATAAAGTGGGGCAAAAATATTTTCGCGAAAACTACCGGGCCCTACCAATGTCTATGACATATATATTGGCTACTTTTTGTGTTATGACCAGTCAGTAATAAGCGGCACATACATACCAGCGTGTCAGTGGCTGTAGCGTCAACTAGTGCACAACACTGTACAGATCTCTGTATCATATGCCCTCCCTGGCAACAACCCTAAAGCTGCAACTGATTTTTGCACCAGATTGTTTTGGAGTCTTGCGTGCGACAACGCTACATCGGGGGCTTGTTGCCGGTCGCTCATTGGCTGCCTTAGTCTGTCTGCACGTGAACAAGCCACTCAAGCTTCACCTACACACGCTATAGAGACTAGCACAGCCGGGTAGTGACATGCAGCAGTTCCTGAATGCAGCGTTGTCACATTTGACACTCCGGCCTTCTACTAAAGATGTCCATGTTAACGTGCAAATCTGCAGCTCTGATTCTTGGTCAGTTTTAACTCTAAGTGTATTGGGGTTCTACCAGCAAGTCACAGATATATATTGTCGCAGTTACCTTATTCTGATTGGCACAGTCAAATGAGTGTCATATCTGCGCAAAACATAGTCGTCATGGCCTTAGATCTGGCAACCCGGACTGTAAGTCATTTAAACACTTCATTTAGCTCTCCAAAGGCAATGGCTGTACCTGATTAGTAGGTACCCCAATTTTTGGAGAAAAAATTTCTGCAGCAGTTTGTCTTAGTGCCTCATGTACACAGCTGCAGTTCTAGTCCATTGTTATTGGGAGCGTGTCTTTGTGGAAAGACGTTTATCGTTTGACTGCGCCAATCAGAATAAGGTTACTGCGATACCACACGTTCGTGATTTGCAGTAAAGCGTTAAGACACAAAACTGTTGAAAACAGCCAATCACTGACCACAAAGCAGAGCTGCAGTTTTGCACATGAGACACTGAAACCAACTGCTGCAGAAATCTTTTCCCCAAAAATTGGGGCCCTAGTGATTAGTTATTGTGCTCTACATACCGGCGAATCAGGAAAAGCCACTGCCGTTGAAGAGGTAAAATAAGTGTTAAAATAACCTTTCCTGGCCGGGTTGACAGTTCTAAGGCCGCTGCCCTCTACTAAAGACGGTTATGGCACAAAGACACTCTGCCAGTGGCAAGGGCCATGAACTTTTCGCGAAAATAATTTTGCCGCAGTTCGTTTCAGTGCCTTACGTTCACATCTGCAGCTGGGCTACATGGTTATTGGCTGCGTGTCTTTGCGAAGTCTCTCATTTGACTGTGTGAATCACAATAAGATTACTGCAACACCACACGCATGTGATTTGCAGATAGAACCTCAAGACAGAGGAGAGTAAAACATCCCTTCACTGACAATGAAGCAGAACTGCACTGAGACAAACCGCGGCCTTTTATTTTATTTCGAGAAAAGTTCTTAGCTGTACCAATAACTATACACCAAAGGTACGGATGTTCACAAAAGGCTTTGGAACAAGTGGGGCAGAACTCTTTTCTCGAAAATCAGGTGCCCCTACGGAGTCGCATTGGCGCGTTTTAATGAACAACCAGGGTCCGATGAAAAATTGTTTCGTAGTGTTCGAATGTTAACTATTTTTGTCGCTGAAACAGAATTATATTTTTGTTTTTATTTTGTTGCCAAAGGTATAACATTTGGTCGTTATGTTAGGTATCACTGATAATAGAATACGGGCCCTCTCGATTAGAATATCGCTAGGGACCCTTGTTTTTCGCGAAAAGAATTTTGCCCCACTGTTTCATTGTCTTACGTGCACATATGCAGTTCCGCTTCGTGGTCAGTGATTGGATATTTTAACTCTCTCGAACCTTGGGATTCTACCGGCAAATCACAGGCGTATGGTGTTGCAGAGACTTAATTGTATTTGGCTGAGACAAATGATATACGGCTCTTCATATAGACACGCTGCCAATAATCATGAAGCAGAATTGCAGACGTGCACGTAAGGCACTGGAACAAAGTGGAGCAAAATTATTTTCGCGAAAAACAAGGGTCCCTAAAGATCACAGTTAAACATCCACGAACAAGACCGAACGTTCGATGACAGTGTGGCAACACAGCACGGAGTAAGTCCCATCTTGCGCTTCCCGTCCAGGTTTTTTTATGTATATTACATCGAATAAACGTAAAATCGTATTTGAAAAAATGTTAGGAACATAAACGCGTGGCCGTAATATGATAGCCACAACAGTATTAGTTAAGGTATCTTTGTTGCCTCATTATGAACGTAAAACTTCATCGTTCAACAACATTTTTCCACTGACATTTTCGCCTACAATTTAGCCTAGGATTCGCGTGAGATGCTATTCTAGGCACCCGTATGGCTCGTCATATATTTATATATACATACACACACACACACACACACACACATATATATATATATATATATATATATATATATATATATAGTTGACAACGTCCTTCAGGCGTGCCACAAAGATGGTCTGCCAATGGCAGAAGCCAGATGAGGGCAACAGCGATTTGGAGTCCAGTCTGTTTTCAGATCAACTAAATTTGTTGGTCCCTTCTTATAGTTGGTGGATATCTTTAGTGTGTTACACTGGTGTAAATGCATTAAAGAACATCCCATCGGATTACACGTATCTGTTACACTGAATGCAAAGTGTTGTTGTTGATATAATGCTTTGTTAGAATAAGTACGACAGCCGACTTTGGCTGTTGGTACTATGTCGATTATCCTATAAGGAGAGACTGGAAAACATCGCGGGTTCGCTGCCATGCAGGCTAGCTTACAAGAATATCTGTGTGTTCAAGCAGATAGCACTTGTTCATTGGCTGATGACACTGTGATACCACATGATTGGGTTACGTATAGGTGATTCTTTATTATTCGCTCAACCCTTTCCAGGTGTCAAATAAGCCAAAGGACAAATGGCAAAAGTGGCATAAATATAGAAATATTTTAAATCCAGCTTGTGCCTTAAAGAAAATGCGAATTTTTCAGGTCTCGACACACAACTGTCTCTTCTGAGAAATAAAGTGATATGTTCTGTACAAGAAGCAAAGAATATACATCTTTTACAGAAAATTTTGTTAGTTCTACAGAATACATTGTGAGAACACTCTAGAAGGTACAGACATCTACAGACCAGCAAATTTCGCATTATTTGTTCACAAGATAGAATTATCTAGCCTATGCTCACCTGTACACACGATGCCCCTAACAATGCGACGTTTTTCACACTGGGCCTTCGTGCATTTGTTTAACCGCATTACCAAACAGTGGGAGATTTTCAGTGCAACTTAAGTCGTTGGCACGGCCGTAGAAAACAGGTCTGGACACTCGCCTGGAAACTTGACCCCCTTGTTGTTTGGATGCAGTTCACCAAGTTACCGATAATGCTATACATTTTTGGCGCTGTAATCCGGCTGGTCGAGCTCAAACTCCTTCCACTTCCCTCTCACTAAGATAAACAATTTATCAAAACGTATTCTGTATAAATTTATGAAATACTTCATTCGCTCACAAATTTTAAATCATAGCTGCAGAAATCTTTATTTATTTTATAATGTTAACAATGGAAAAAAAAAGAGTGCGGAGTTTGAGTCCGACTGCCCGGATTACAGCGCCAAAAAGTACAACTTTCTCGGTAACTTGATGAACTGCCAAACAACATGGGGGTCAAGCAAAATACATTGTTGGATAGACGAGTGTCCAGGCCTGTTCTTCTACGACCGTGGTGTTCGTTGAGAAAGTACTTCAGGTGCACCACTCAACTTCCGAACGCGGCAAAAGTAAGATACAATGAGTGAGAGATTTTGGTCAGCGCTTAACAACGAGGTCTTTAGCGCGGGCGTGTGGTGACATGATGCGAGTCTGGAGCAGCGCCGGAATGAAAGTGCGAGGGAAACGGGAGATCCTGAGTAAACCCGCCGACCAGCTGCATCGTCCGACACGATTCCCACATGCCAATATTCGGCGACCGAAACCGCCGGGAATCGATCCCCGTTCACCTTGGTGAGACTCGAATGGTCTGACCATTCGACCTCCACGGCTACTCCATGCCTCTACGGATAACCAAACTGGATTGTCTCTATTTTAACAGAAAAATGTTTCCTACCACGATACATTTCTTTCAGTGTACGCATTGCGTTTCCAGTTTGGAAGGAATGATGTGCGAGACCAATTAAAATTGCTCATCTATGGGAAGTCAGGAAAAAATTTAATTCAAGTTAGAGCAGGTACGGCAAAAAAATGTGACCACTACGAAAGGCTAAATGCCGATATTTGGCACATAACCAGAATGTCTTTCTGGGATATTTAATTAACTGTGAAACTTTTAGGACTGCCTTCTTTAGAAAGGGAAATTACTGTGAGCTTGTAATCAAATGTACACATTGGCTAAAATACTAAAATTTTTAATTTAAACGAATGTCACTTATGCGCTAATACGACACAAAAATACTTAATTTGTTATGGCACCAGTAATGCCCTTACTTTCCCTTGTTAAATATAATAACATTTTAAGTTCTAGTTAAATATTTTCACGGATACAGATGTGAAACAAAAAAAAATTGGTTAAGTATTAGAGTTCCGGATAACTTAGGAGAGTGTCCTTATAATCTAGCATGCCCAGATGTTAGGTAAATAACCTTATAATATTTTCATTTTCAAATGCAAATATAATGAATATGGAAACCTCTCTCCACCTTAAGGCGGCCGCCTGTCTAGGTTGCTAAGTGGCATGCAGAGTTTCGACCACAGACATTTATTCTAAAACTTATTAATATACGTGAGATGTGTCTGCTTATGAATAGCAATCAAGGTACGTTACATGTGCGTATGTACGTACATTCACGGTCCTTCTGTATAGTACAAGCATAGTTTGTAGGGCTAATATGGCGAAAAAATATGTTTTTCTTATCCTTTATATGTGTGAACATTAAGTGCTTAATCTTTGATAGTATACATGCGTGGGCATTACACATTTACCTTTGATATTACCGTAGTATGTTATACAATTATAGAGTTGCCAATAAGTAAATAAATCTTAAAAACAGAGTGAACACGAAGACAGCGCATCACACCCTGAGAGGTCGAATTTCTCTGAAAGATGACCCGAAATTAGGTCTTTGGTCTGAAAATACAACAGTGATTGATGAATCCAGGTGGTGGATCTATGTATACTGCTGGTGAATCCAACAGGTGCATGTATATATATATATATATATATATATATATATATAATGTGTGTGTATATCTGTGTATGTATGTATATGCGTCTATATATACATATATATGTGTATATATATGTGTGTGTGTGCGTATGTGTGTGTGTGTATACGAACAGATGTTCAGTCGCGAAGAAGTCATGAAGATGTTACGAGGACTGTATAAGTGACGCATTTTTAATGATAATGTTTAGATGTTGTTGATAGACATGGTGGAGAGGAGGTCTTGTAAAAGTGCTTGCTCGCATTTCCCATAAGTATTCTGACATAGTGGATGTGTGCAGCACTATACATGTACACATGTGAGGTTATGTTCGAAAGTCAAGATCGCTGTGTCGTATTACATACCGTCACTAAGCCGTGCAAGAGTCCATACTCTGCACTTCCCTATCGTGTAACATGACAGTGCACGTATGCATTTGAGAAAAATGACTGTGTCGTACATTTACATGTAACTGAATGTATGTGCGATGTGTCTAAACATAGAAAATGTAACGGTAAAGTATAAAAAATTGAATGAAAACAGATCTGCTGTTGTTGCTGTCATAATTGGTTTTTTGTACTCTGAAGGGCAAATACAACCTTAAGTGAAGCTGTAATATATTTAGAGAATATATTCGTGTTTTTACTGTGAGAAGGCAAATCCGGAAGTTAGCACCAAGCAGGTTGTCTTCAGAAAAAAACTGTAGAACATAGATAAGGTGTCGTAGCAACTTGAAAATGCATCCGAGTACACGTAACTGAATCAATACTCTACCCGCCAATCGTTATTTAAGAAAACTGCGACGATCGTGCAGCGACGGTTATACATAGGGGCCTGAAAAATTCGCGTTTTCTTTTACGCACACGCTAGAATTCCAGCGACTATACGTACGTGTCACTTTCGCAATTGGCCGTTGACTTATTTGATATATTCTGGAAGTCTCTGAGCCAATAATAAATACATACCTTACCGTGCCCTATACCACTGTACCAGCCAGCAGCCAATGAACAGCTGTTGTCTGCTTGAATACACAGATATTCTTGGAGGCTAGCCTACATGTCAGTGAACACGCGAATTTTTCCAGTCTCTAGTTATACACCTATCGACATAAAAATGACTCAACGTTTATCAGTAAAGTCTTTGGGCCCGATCGTGGAAACTTCAAGTGTGCTGACCGCGGCGACTCAGATACTTTTGCAAATACTGTGATGAAACATTTCTGTATGTTCACAATGCAAGGAGGCAGTAATGAGATCTGTACATGTAGGCCTACTCAGTTGCCATTACGTTTAACCTGTGTTTTACCTATACGTCGTTCACGATAAAGTGTGCACTGCATAAAGTTTTTTTTAGTAATTACAAGTTTTGTGTAGTTCTCAATTTATAGTGAACAGCCTGTATAAATTATTTAAGACTCTGCATTAAGACCTTCGTACCTTAAAAGAACTCCAAAAAATTTCGCCATTTTGAAAAGCGAGTAAATAAGCTTTGAATATTACTGAATGAACTGCATGCGCGTTTTAAGTTCTTTGAATGCTACTCCTCAGCAAACATCTTTCACGCGCGTTGAAACATTTTGCAAATAAACCTTTATCTGCCGAAGCTCGGGCTTAATATGTCCGTGTTATTTCTCGTCCTTGATTGAAAATATATCCTTTAAACACGGCCTTAACAGGTAATATCGGTTCAAACCTTGTTTCTGCAGGTTTTCATACTTCAGTCCAGTAACTTGTTCTGTCACTCTCTATTGACCTCTCCGAAGAAGCCCACTCCCCTACCTCGATCCGTAATTTTCCCCTCCTCGGTACCGTGTCCACCCATCTTACCAGTTTTCCAAGCCTTTCAGCGTTCCCTTTCCTTTCTTTAATAGCACCCTCCTTAGACTGGATTGGCTTTTGAATATAATCCTTCATTCCAGCAGAATTCCAAGACTCCATTCCTATGTCTTATACGCCAGCCATCTTTCCATCCTATTTTCTATCACGTAGCTATTTTCAGATAATACACTGCTGTCAGGATGCCATACTGTGCCTCAGTCTTCAGATACAAAACTAGTCTTTGTAAGTAGTCATCAACTTATGATTTGGAAGCTGTTGTGTTCCTTCTAAATTACGTTCTAGCAAATCTATGAAACATTTTATTCTTTGCTTTTGCCAGACCAATGTAATTAACCTGTCATTCCGGCCTTCCGGATGTCCTTTATTGTTCTTATGTTAATTAAGTAATTTCATTTACACAACCCAAGTTATATGAATTGTTTTCACCCTTTGACTTTGGATTCAAATTTAAATATGTTAAATCTTCATTTAAAATCAAATTCATGTCAGCCGCAAGCCGCAAGTGATGGGTTCACATTAGCGTTTCCAAGAAACAACTTCATTAAAATTGAAATAATTTGCTCTTGCTTTACGCATATTTCAATAGTTAGTCTGCTGTAATGTTTAGAATGAATTTTTAATAAAAATTAAAATATTTTAAAATACTCTCGTATGTAATCGCTACGCCAACGTGTTGAATACATTAATAACAATGAATAACATATGCTGCAAATTACTTTTGACAGTTAAGCATGGTGGATTCACAACGCATTTGTATGGTAAATTATGACAGTCGAGATGTGTACCATTTTACGTAGGCAAAATTACTTGTGGGACACGTAATCCTATCCATGTTTAACTATTTTAGACTTTCTTGATGTGATAGACTGAAAACAGGCTATGAATACCCATTTCAGCACTAAAGATTGTGTAGGTCATATCTTTCTGGCATTACATCAAATTAATAATTAGTGTTAAAATGTTTTTTTTTTCTTTTGAATTTACAATTAGTTTTCATAATATCAACTACCCAGTGTTTATGATACGGTTCCATTCGCAATGAGAAATTGAGTAAATAAGAATGCACTTTTTCTATTCCATCATTTCGATATTGGTGTTAAAAACTTTAATAATTTTGTACAAAGCATACTTTATATATAATTTATTTTTCAATCTAGGTAGCTCAAAAACTTTTAAACTGACTTTGAAATATTCTTGCATTATGGTAAACTATTTAGGGCAAAATTTTGGACATACGATACTGTAGTGCTATGTCGTCGCAGAAAACTAAGATTGAGGAAGGAAAAACACAGAAAAACGAATATAATTTGTATGTAGTCGTCAACACACACACATACATACATATTTATACACACAGAGACACACACACTTACAACACATGTATGTGTTGACTACAGAGAGTTCTGCTTGTTTTCCCGTTATTGTTTTTACCGTCTCACTGTGGTTTTTCTGGGACGACACAGAGAAACAATAACGTACGTCCACAATATTCCATAAGTTTTTAATTAATTTACATAAGGGCTGCGATTATGTTTACCACGTTTTTATTAAATTGCCTTCTTATCAGTTTTTTGTGTGTTTATTGGGGTACAAATTTTGCTTGTATAAAATATGTTGCAAAATTTCACACAAAAAATATACCACGTTTTCAAAACGGACTAAACAATATAAAGTAATTTCTCGTATGAAAACACTTGTAATGTTTAAGACAAAAAACTTGAGGCGTACGCAATGCATAACTAATACACGAATAGCTCACCTAAGACACTAACAATTTTATCGCATTGCAAATGACACGAACTGTTGTGAGAGTATACTCGACAGCTAACCTCCACACTACTTAATATCATCCATTGCATGCGCCCTACCTTTTCCGTTTTATATCTTATAAATATTTTCATAGGAGAATATTTAAGACTTTTTAGTCGGTTTTAAGACCGTGATATTTTTACTATTTTATTTTAAAATTACTAACGCACACTACTTACTCTAACGTATACACATATTTAAAAGTTAAGGCCTCGCCATTTGATTGTTCAGTGGTTTCAAAAATATCTTTTTAACGCAAATTAATACATATATCAAAAATGCATTCTTACAGTTTTAACACTTGTCATCGTTTGTATCTTAATTTTTCTGTTGCAATACACCAAACAGATTTTTAGATTTTTGACCCTGAAATAGCACATATTTTTTTGCCAAAATAAGCCAAAATGAAGAAAAATAATTGTTGTTAGCAAATGGTACATTATGTAAAAAAAATAAACGCTCTGGCAAAATTGTGTATTGTATAACTTTACACAGTCTCAAATTTTTTAAAGTATTTGGTTAGGCTAAAAAAATTCCAGTTATTTGCCATTGTTTTAAATTAATGAAAGATCATGGCCTTAAGGGCGCCGCCTACCCGCGCGTGAGAGGTTCAGTAGCGACGGAGCAGTAAGGTTGACCTGGAAGCGCGCATCAAATGCCGCGTCGCCTCAACGAGCCAAGCGCTGAACTAGCGTGCAAGGTTCCCGCCGAACGGTTTTTACTATGGAACATTAAGCGGTGACCATATAACTTTATTGGTGGAAAGTCTGCAACTAAGTTCAGGGCAGGTGGCAATCTGAGTTTCACATACATCCGGTTAGTGCATTTTGAAGTGTGAAGTCTGAAAAGCCCGTTTTTAGCAATGTTGGAGGGCTTAGAAATAATAATTTTAATGAGCGTGGCGTCTTAACAATGAGGTTCCGACTTTGTCCGAAGTTTGTTTTCTTTTCGTACGTTGGCATAATGTGCACATGTGGAATATTTTCGTAAAAAACCTGTTTACGAACACGCTGCAACGCATTTGAAGCGTGTGGTAGGCGGCCGCCTTAAGTAAGAAATTAAGAAGTTACTGGTAGTCATTATTTGTATTCACAACGTTTGTTCTATTTCCAATTTTTTTGTCAGTGTTTGAATCTTTTTAGCCCCGTAGAAATGAATTTATTTCGTCTCCAATTCTCAACATTTTTTTTTAAATTTTGCTTTGTCTTTCAAGAAATTGCAACATGAATGTCTAACACAGATATTTAAAACACGTATGGAATAAATATGCAATTAGACAGATTTTAAACTACTGACCGCTCTTTCGTTTAGAATTCACAGGTGCACAAAGCAATTTTGGTTCTATTATTCCTCCTTACTTCCTTAGTTTTTACGATGGTTAAGACAACGGTAAAAGGCAACGGATTCACAAATGGGACCATAACAACTTCTCAACAAAATATTTATACTGAGATAAATTTGTTTAACATTTACATTGGTCAGTTAAAGTGTTTCTTGTGTTTATTCCGTTTATTTTTATTTTTGTTATAAAACAGCGTAGTATTTTCTTTACATGAAAGAAATTCACAAGTAAAATTGGCAGCATTCATTTTAAAATAATTTTATGCTGATATACAGCATGATTAACAGTGTAATTTATATCACGCACAACCGTGAATATTTATTTAACACAATCTACACGTTGTCTCCAAAACACTAAAAATCTGTAAAACTATATTCTCTGTAGTTTATAATTTTCTGAACAATTCTAAATAAGTAGGGACTGGAAAATTTCGCGAATTCAATTACCTGTACGCTAGAATCCATTGTACTATGCATACACAAGCCCCGGTTATTTGTCCAGTAGCTGCTACTCAGTGGAACAGCTGACAATTAACCAATAGACGGGGTTTAAGTATGCAGAGTACTATAGGTCATTGAATTCGCGAAATTTTCCAGTCCCTATAAATAAGTTATAAGAATTGGTCTTTCAGTGTAGAACTTCAAATTTAATCAAGTATATGTGGTCACGAAGGCATGAATATTCGAATAAAAAATTATTATAAATCAATTTAAATTGCACAATTATAAATTTTATTAAAATTATCTTCTATAGAGAAATCAAACGTTTTAAGAAGACTTATTTCAAGTTGATAGCTTTCTTCAATTTTGTCTACAAATACTAAGACAATGATGGGTTCATGTAAGTATATACTTTTTAATGTAAGTTAAATACCACGTAAAATATATGTTTGCATTTGCTTCAACATTTAAGTCTCTTCCTGCCCATATTAATCGTCCCTTTCACCAACAACGTCAGAGCGAAAAGGTAGTACAAAGAATTACTTATCTAAATTTAATTTTTTTTTTCGATCGACAGATGAAGTAAATGTGTGTTTCTAAATATTTCACAGTTAACATATATGAAAACATTTTCAAGCAGAAGTATTATTTCATTGTTTCACGTGTGAATGACGCGCTTATTTCGATAAGTTTTTATGTATGTGGCTATACAGGCTTTAAGTGTAAGTAAATGTAAATGTTGTATTGCCATCGTTTTTAATTGACTAGATGGTTTTGTATTATCAATATTTTTAAATATTTGGCATTTAATAATATTTTACGGTAGAACAATATATTTTGTTTTAGTAAACACTACTCGATATCATGTATATTTAGGTACTGAAATGTTTTGATATACTATTAATGAAAATTTCTGAATTTTCTGTATTAATCAGGCGGAATTCGACGTGCTTAGCAAAGGTATTGTTTCCAGTTTATTTTGAAGTCGCATGGCATGATGCACGTACGTTAAACTATATTTAAAACTATTTTAATTGTAATTAAAATTTTTAGGGTACTAGTAAACACGTACACTCACAAGTGAAAAAATTATTTTTATCGCGATATATGTAATGTAAGTGAAATGTAGGTTAAAAATACTACGCAACGTTCGTTGATCACGAGATGTCTCCTTTCTTAGCTATGTATCGTTTCCTTCTTCGCTCTAGTCAAGTTTTTTTTATCCTGTCCTATTACCGGAAAGCGAAAACCATGACTTTTCCAGGCCCCAAAAACGTTTCAAGGAGGAAACCTTGCTAGAAGTCAAGAAGATTACAAAATTTGTAGTTTGCACAAAACTCGTCGTAAGACAAGAAATACACATTTCTGACGGAGACGTCACAAGTTTTGTCCAACTAGAAGGGTTTTGCTGTTTAAAAGAATATTATAAAGCTATATATTTGATAATAATGTTTTTTTAATGCACGACAGGCTGTCTGATAAAGTATTAAGAAATAAATGTTTATTTCCCTTAGTATGTGACATATTGTCTTTTGTGAGATAAAATTGTTGGCTTTGTTCACTTGTACCGGAAAATTAAATTAATATGTAAGACAGTGTTTCATATATAATGAAGTTTACAAACTAACAGTTTTAGTTGTTTGAGTTTCGTGCGTTACTTCCAATTAAATTAAATATATTCAAACCTTTATTCTTGGCATCTTTCTACAAGGAAGTTCCTAGAAGACAAAATTTACTGTTCTGTAAGGTTAATGTGGCGTTGTGATATGGTTCTTAAATTTCCCGGTTTCAGCCCCGAAAAATTTGGATTTGTAATTGCAAAATATTACTTTTTTCACTCTTTTAATAAATATTTACATTGTTACGACAAATATTGCTTTAAAAGTGAAAACCTACGTGCTGATATAAAAATAATTAAGTACATTTTTTAAGATTGAGCTTCAGAAAGTCGTTATAAATTGAGTTAGCTCTTGAAAAACTTATTTTAATTTTAATGCTCCGAACCATCGCAGCCCGCCTCCGTGGCGTGGTCGGTTTGGAAACGGTCTACGGTGTGAAAGGTCCTGCGTTCGAATGCTGGATTGGTATATGTATGTCGTGTTGTCCTTCCACCTCACTTCACAATCATTGGCTGCTAAGATTTTGGTGTTAAAGGTGTCCAAGTGGAGAATCATAATTTTATATTTGTATGAAATTGTGGTAGTTTTGTAGACGTTGCTTAGGAGTACATTTTCCTCTTACAAAAAAATTGCAGACAGTTTCCACGTACCAGCATTTCAAAGTCAAAATTTGCATGATTTTACATCATACACCCTGAAAACCAATGAACATAATAATGAAACAAAATAATTCGCAGTGAAACTACATATCTTGAACTACAGCTTGAAGCATGTAAAACACGCCACTAAGCAGTTTTGCATTTTAAAAAAATTGCGTAAAGCAGCCAAAAATTTACAAATTTCAGGAATTTTTTTCATTGCAAAAAATTTTGAAATCTATCTTTATATTCATCAAGCTGTAGACCGTGTCGAATAGTTTCACTGTAAATTATTTAGTTTCATAATATTAATCGGTTTTTGGATGGAGTACGAAGTAAAAACATGCAAAATTTGACTTCCAAATGTCGTTGTGGAAAACTGAATGAGCTTTTTTTTAAAGAGGAAACTGCATTGCCATATAACATCTACAAAACTAATACTACTTCATATCATAAAAGTGTGATTATTTTCCCCAGTTGAACAATCTTATAGGGCCGTAAAACCCTCTCACTACACCCAACCACAGTATGGTTGTAAAACAGTCGCCAGTGACTTAATAGTTACTGGACGGTAGCTTTTTTATTAACGTTCGAGGCGCGGAAACGGGGATTGCATTTAGAAGTGTAATACAAAACATCCGTAGAACGTCTCATCTCCTCTTGGCGGGGAGTACTAAACTAGAGCGCAGTGTTTTCGTATAAACCGTTTTTCAATGGCATTTCAAGCGATGACACTGTTATTTTATTTGTGGAAAGTATGAGGTAAAGTCCATTGCAGATTTAGATTTCCAATTACGGTTGATATTTCTCGGCTACAGGAACGTGAAAAATTATTATTGGTACTTTTGAGGAGCTTGAAAACCTTGTATTTAATTAGCTGACGAACTTTTTAAATGATAGGGACACAGTTTGAAGTGTATTCTTTTCGTAGATAAACGCACTGGAAATATTAAAAATAGTTAAACAAGCAAAAACACGTTCCGTATCACGCTACAGCGCGGCTGACGTGTCAGGTCCACTAACTCTCGACATCAGCCGTATAATTGGATTATTTTATTTTCCTTTTTTTAATTCTGAGAAGGAAATTGTGAATTTTGCTATTAGACTACAATGTGAATTTTATTTACTAATAGCTACAGTAGACTACGAATCATTGTAGTTGAACTTTTGACGTCTATTTAGGCCGCAATCATCAGTCCAGCAATTTGTTTCTAAATTTCTGGGCTGGTTGCGGCCTAAATGTACATTAAAAGTTCGACTGCCACGTTTGTACTGTAAAGTAAAGTTATGATAAGTAACACTATAACAGC
This sequence comes from Medauroidea extradentata, assembly GCA_003012365.1. Lineage (NCBI taxonomy): Eukaryota > Metazoa > Arthropoda > Insecta > Phasmatodea > Phasmatidae > Medauroidea > Medauroidea extradentata. Next base: position 39,417 of record PNEQ01079256.1, read on the forward strand.
AAATTTTGCAATTTTCTTCTCAAAATGTCACAAAAGCGAAAAATATATCATCACAAACGACTCATGCTGAGCCATAAGGTTGCACAAGTGGTAAAAATTTATAATTTCATTATTGCTTGACATCGTGTACGTTTTATTGACGTTACTTGTGCCTACATTATCCACTTGTAAAAATTATTTAGCTTTCGTAGTTTTCCCACAGCAACATGCCAAAGTTGGGATTTACAAGTTATGGAAACGTAGTAATAACAAAAACCAAGTGGCTTACTCGAATGAAATAATTTACACTGAAATCAAATATTATGGGCCATGTGCTACTATATTTATAAGCCCCAACGAAGCAATTTTGTCTTTTTAAATAATTGCCAAAAAATAAAGTAAATTATCCTCATTTTCAGAATTTTTTAAAGTACAAAGAATTAACGCTGCGTGTTTATAATTATTTGCATATTGCTTATAATATATATTTTTAGTGTAAATTATTTCATTCGAGTAAGCCACTTGGTTTGTGTTATTACTACGTTCCAGTAACTTGAAAATTTTTACTTTGTCATGTCGCTACGGGAATACTATGAGAGAAAAAAATGTACAAGCAGAAAATGTAGTCACAAGTAATGTCTACAAAACTAACACTATGTCGTACAAATGTATAATTATGAATTTTTGCCATATGAACGCCTTTAAGAGCAACCCTATACAGCGGGCGCTAGGCGCGTCTGAGGTACGGGAACAGGTAGGCGATTAGTAGAGCCAGTGATTTTTGGTGAAAAAGTTCTGCAACAACTTGTTTCAGTGCCTTACGTGCACAACTGCAACTCTGATTCGTGGATATTGCCAGAATATAATAGGGTAGAAACGTGGCTCATACGACTACACCAACCAGAACAATGCTACCGCGACACCACGGTGCCGCGATTTGCGAGTAGAACCCCGAGACGCCGAAAGTTAAAAACTACCAATCACCGACCATGAAGCAGAGAAACAGGTGTTCACAAATTTTTGCAGAATTCTTTTCACCAAAAATCACTGGCTCTAGCGATAAGAGCTATATTGGCTTGTGCATAAGCAACCGTGTCGCCCTTACGCGCAGGGTGCGAAAACGTTGTACAGTATATCTGTCGTTGGCTTTTTTCCTATATGGCTTTAAGCGGTGATCCTATTATTTTATTTATTAAAAAAGTAAATTAAAGTCCAGCACATACTTCCCTATATCCGTTTTGCGATTCCGGTTTGCATTTTTTACATGACAGCAGTCTAAAAAAAGGCGTTTCTTTGTCCATTTTGAGGTGCCCCCAAAGCATGTTTCTAAGCATGGTACCTAAAAATTAATAATAGAGAAGCATAGTTTGAAACATGTTTTCTTTTCGTAAATAAAGAATTCAAACTCACGTTTGGTAGAATCTCTTAGAAAAACTTTCTCCTAACAAGCTGCACCAATGCTCGTGCGACAACTCTAGGGCTCTTAAGGGGGAGTTTAGGCAATTTTATTGTATTTTCAATTTTTGGGCCATAACATTTACTCAAATTGTCTAATCAAAATTTTCTCCTCTGCAAAGCATAGGATACATTCTTGGTAATTTGCTTGACATGAATAAAAATTTAATCTTTCATTAATTTGTCATGCAGAATGATTGCTATAGAATGCTTGAAAGTTAACCTATAATTCTCTTGCAATGATTCAGTATTACAAGTTAATGAAAGATTCGATTATTATTTGTCAAGCAGTTTACCAAGAATGTATCCTATGCTTTGTCGAGAAGAAAATTTTGACTGTACAATTCGAATAAATGTTATGACTCAAAAACTGAAAGCGTAGTAAAATGGTCTACCACTCCCGCTTGTAACTGTGTCAGAGCTGTGAGAGACATCTAGAAGCGGACAGGCCAAGCCAGGGATCTTCGAGCGCCGAGGAAGCGGCTTGGTTGTTGTGCGGGCAAATTGCTGGCGGCTTTGTGGTGTTCCTCCCCTCGAAGGCTCTGCTGAAGCCGTGGGGCGCGAACATCTTGGTGGAGAGGCTCTCGCGTCTCAGACGCCCGGGGCTGGCACGTCGAAGTGCGCACCGACTTTATTGATGTTCGAGGGCGGCCTCGTCTTACCCTCTCCCATCCATGAACTGGTGTCGACCTCGCCACCACGTCTGTCTAGTTCGCCGTCACCAGGTACATACACACTTCCTCACCAACACGTGCACTGATGCACGACATGCGTTCTATATTCCACTGACGTGAAACGTTCATATCGTTTTAAGGCCATGATCTTTCATTTCATTTCAAACAATTGCAAATAACTCGAATATTTTTTTAACCAAATACTATGAAATATTTTGAGACTGTGTACAGTCATACGATACACAAATTTGCCAGAGCGTTTTTTTAAATAATGTACTGTTTGTTAGCAAAAAATAATTTTGCTTAATTTGGTTTATAAAATTCGTGATATTTCAAGGGCAAAAATTTAAAAATACGTCTGGTGTATTGCAACAGAAAAATTTAGAAACAAACGATGGTACATAAGTGTTAAAACTGTAAAAATGAATTTTTGATGTGAAAATTAATTTGCGTTAAAAATATTTTCGAAACCACTGCAAAACTGAAGAGCAAGGCCTGAAGGGCGCAGCCTTACAATCAAATTCGTCGCAGTTTGTTCGTAAATACGTTCATTTTTAAGAAAACTATTCCATGTGCACCCATTGCGTCAGAGTACAGAATGAAAACGTACTTCAACTGATGACGGAGATGTAGTTTCAAAACCTCACGTGAATAGGAGGAATAATTTCGGAGTCCCTCAAAACGGCTAAAATCATCTTGTCCCACTCGTTACATCCGAAAGAAACTACTCGCGGGATTCGTGTGAAACTACTCCAGAAATATGCGCTTGAAACTTTCCACCAATAAAATGAGGCGGTCACCACGTCTTGCGGTAGAGGCGAGATCACTCGAAATGAGCCAGTGAACATCGCCCTTACCGCCGTGCCTCACTCATACAAGCCAGTTGGCGGGCGACTTAAAAATGTGCGGTAGATAAATAAACGCTAACAACACCAACTGAAATCTTCAGTGAGAAACTACAAAACAACAAACATAGATTATATTTTTGCTAACTGTTTGAGTTACCATTTACCCAGAGTGTTACGTTCGTAAAGCGTGATCTGATTCGCCGCAGTTAAATGTACGTGATTTCGTCGGCAGAGATTGTTCCTCAGAAATACGTCAGACGAGAAGAAATGTTGCTGAGAAATTTGGCAGAAACTTATGTTTTTAGCACGCAATTATGTAACATGCCCTCGCGCCGCCTAACACGCCCTACAAATGAGTTTAATGTGCGGGGAAACTGGTTATTTACCAAACTACTCCAGATGTGTCCCTTTGCGACAGTATACGAAAAGAAAACACACTTGGGATAAGTTAGAAATGTAATTGTAAAGATACCATGCTCATTATAAACACTGTTGCTAAGATTTTCGAAATAGCTAAAAACGTCAGTAGTATGAAATAGCCGGTCCGGGCACAGCGGCTGGCGGCTGTGGGTGTGTGGGTGACCTTGACCTTTGACCCCCGTGACCTTGACCTTTGACCCCTGTAACCCGACACCTCGACGCCATCTTGTTTCCGGCCGCCATCTTGTTTCCTCCCGCCATCTTGTTTCCGGCCACCATCTTTAATGACGTCAATTTTCGAAAAATTAAAAAAAATTTAAAAATTAAAAAAAAGTTTATAAATTCTGCCATCTTGTTCCGACCGCCATATTGGAGGTTTATTCCGAGTCTTCCAAAAATTTTTGATTTCGCATTCCATCCTAACCCCACATGCATTTAAAAATTAATTTAATA
>PNEQ01079257.1:0-43143 GCA_003012365.1 Medauroidea extradentata
AAAGTAGAGCAGGAGGAGTGGGAATTGCATCAGGAGGAAGGAAGAGGAAAGGGGGAAAGGCACATCACCCTGAATTAGCGTTCATGACTACCCGAGTAGGCGGCGCGAAGTTCAAGCAGAGCGAAGACACAGACGAAACAAAATTTTAAGTTCATATCTAAGGTACAATTTAAGGAGGACGAGCTGAGAGTCAGCTCAGACGTATTGAACTCTCCAATGCGACGCTAGCTATGTTGGGGAAGGAGATTCAATGAAAATGAGTCTGTTGCTAGTGCTCTTTTACATAGTGGCAACTATTACGTGTTGTTGGCTTTACATACATTCAACAGGTACCAAAATCAGGTGATACACTCATTACAAAATATCTGCAACTTAAAAAATACAACAAGGTTAGATTCTGGTTATAATACGACACATTTCACACTGGTATATACAATTTACAATGGCAGCTCTTCTTCCCGGTTTAAGAGGTAATCCTCATGTCTATTGTCCATATTTTGTGGGCTCGCATTGTTGCTGCATTTAGAAAACTTGCTAGATCTACACAGTTATCTTAACTTCGTACATGAAAGAACAGAGTTGTATGTACAGGGTTTTTACTGGCACATATAGACATGTGGTACAGAGTAGCCTGCTCCTACATTAGTTGATTAGCTCTCGTCATTAGTAATGGTATCAAGGGATGTGTTGGGTCAATTCCCAGGGTATGCTACTCAACTGAACTACAGCCAGCATATTGTGGTAAGAAAAGACAACACAGTACCAAGTACTGAAATGACAACTCCTGCTAAAGCAACAACATAGTGATTTCTTACATGAACTGCTCACTTGCTTACTGGTTCCTCATCAGAGAAATTATCGTGACACCTAAACTGTCTTGGACTTCGTTGCATGACAGGGGATGTATCTCGAGGCAGATACTAGATACAACAAAACAAACAGGTAAATGACTTGGCTCAGAAATTACTGACTTTACTGAAGAGTCTGCTATTCCAATTTAATTGTTAAGCTATGCCAAAATTTATTGCTGTGGCCGAAGGGTAAGTGTCGGGTTCAAATCCCGTTGAAGCTCCTCAACTGAACTACTGCCAGCATATTCTTGCTCGGGTAAAATGAGACACATAACCACAAACAAATATCACACATTTCTCTTACTTAAAAATAATTGAAGAATGTACTTGCAGGATCATGCGGTGAGGTAGCACTGTCTTCTTTCTGACATCCACGGGGATGCGGCGTGGGGTTACTCTGCTTTCAATTTACACTAAAAAGGATTGTAGCACTGACTGAACCTATCTTATCACTACGGCACCCACAACAAGGTTAACCTGACCCATCGCACTGGTTGGGTACTCACTGGCGTAGCACTTGCTGGTATGCACTCAGCGGGCTGGATGACGTTGCAGCGAATGCTGCGGCGTCCGTCATCAGCAACAGTGTCTGTGCACTGAGCAGGTACAAAAGACTCTAGGTCTTTTGCACACAGTGTCTCTTCTCTCCGCTGTCCTGCTGTACTGGTGATGATTTACGCCACGAGGTCTCTCGGTAGCGTGCAGTTAGTTGATCTGGTGGGTCTCGGCAACTTCTCCACGGCTGGATACATCTCGGCGGCATAACACATTTCCCCTCAGCCTGGGAAGAGGAGGGTGCTTTGTTGGGTGGCTGCGTCTGAATGGGCAGCGGTATCTGCGTTGGAGTGGGCAACAGTTGCCACGGCTGAGCGGGCGGCGTTGTAGGCGAGTCTGCTGCTGTGTTCTCCTGTTCTGGACTGGCCGGCCGGGAGCAGGGTGGATGTCACCCAGCAAAGGTTGAGGCTGCTTCCTGCATGTACCAGGGTTTGAAGCTCAGAGAGGAGTCAGGCCATTGGATCTCGTCTATCACCTGGTTGCTCATCCTTCGGAGGGGTGGCGTAGGCATGGATGGAGGAGCCTGCTGTCGGCGTGGAGGAGGTTCCATGCTTACTCCCTCTTGTTTGTTGAACGGAGTTTGGTTTGCATGGTTCGAGCTGGGAAAGCTAGGTGGAGCTGGGGCTGGTTTGGTGTCAGTGATGTTCACTTTGGTTATCTTTCCCCAGTCATCTCGCACCCATAGAGTGTTACCTCTCTGCTCGACAACTTCTTGGCGTCCTTCCCACTTAGAGTAAAACTCTGCTTGAAAGTGGGCGGATTTATTGCTGAGTGGGTGACTGTGTGTGTATACATAGCCGCTCTCTGTGGCTTGTGCTGGCCTGGAGTTTGGTCTGGGCGTTTTCTTCTGCAGGTAGCATTATTGTCTGCAAGTTGCCCATTTTCTCCGTTCATTTGTGTTCTTGCGGACTTCCTCCGTTGTAGGGATGTCTGTGGGTTTTTCTTCCCATTTCCACTCACGTGGGCGGGAGATGGTCCTTCCGAATAACAACTCACTTGGGGTTCGCTCCGGTTGCTAACCCGTAGGCCCTTCTTTATTTCTTGGTTCCGGCGCTCGGTCAGATTCCCTTGTGGGTGGTATCCTGGTGTGGTCCAGGTTTCAGTGCTCCATCTGCGTGTGGCGGCGGCCCATTTCCCCCCTCTGAATTGGACTCCATTGTCGGTCAGAATGGCTTTTGGGTATCCCCATCTTGGGAAAAATTCTTCATCCAATTTGCGTATGATGGTGGTTGATTCGGCATTTGGCAGAGGATAGGCTTCTACCCATCTGGAGAAGAGATCAGTGGCAACCAGCAAGTATCTCTTCCGGCGGTGTGAGGTGGGATACGGCCCGATTAGATCTATGGCGACCGTGTGCCACGGTGAGGTAGGTCATCGTGGGTGTGTTGCATCTTGCGTTTTCCCATGTACCTTCGTGGTGGCACATGGTAGGCACTGAGAGACATAGTTGTTAACACCACGGCATATGCCGTTCCAGGTGAATCTCTCTCCTATTTGTCTCAGGGTTTCCACAGTTCCTAGGTGGCCTGCTTGAGGGTGGTCGTGGTAGTAGATAGATTGCTTCGTAACATGGGTGGCACCCAAAGCTTCCATGTAGGTCTGTCGTTATCGTCTTGTGCCCATGTGTAGCCTCCCTCGTCTTTGTAGGTGTGAGGGTTGGCTTGCACTTTCTTGTTTATGTCGGGATCCCGACGTTGCTCATTGGCGAATTGCTGTCGTTCAAGAGTGGTTGTAATTACTTGTACCACATCTTGGTTTGTGGCATTTGTCTTTTTTGCGGATTCTTTGTACTCTGATACTCTGTGCTTCGCCTGGTCGTTTACTTGGACTGACCTGGTTCAGAGCGTTAACATTGCCATGTTGGAAAACTTTTTGCGTCCACATCTGGAGGAACTGGATGTGCATGATGCCTGGTTTCAGTGGGATTGGGCATTGGCCCACACGGCTCAGCAGTCGATAAATGTTTTGCAGGACATGTTTCCACCAAAAGTGGTCTCCCTACACAGTGATCTTGGGTAGTCGGAACGTTCCCCAGATATTGCACCATGTTACTTCTTCTTGTGGGTGTTTCTGAAATTGAAAGTGTGTACTCACCATCCGCAAACCCTGGACGCACAGAAAGAGGTCATACATCACGAAATTGCAGCTATTCTGCCGATGACTCATCACATCTTGGCTGTCTTCTGAAAGAATCTCACAGAGTGTGCTGCAGTTGGCGTACCGCCACTTTGCAGATATCATTTTCAAAACCATGTGAAAAATAGAATTGTGAGTTATCCTGTCATTTGCAATATTGATGTCTTGTGTACCTGTGTTTGTTGCATAATAAACATTTTAAATTGTGTACATATTTTGGCTCATCCTGTATTTGGGTTGTCGCAGAGAACAATATTAACCTCATTTTAAAAAATAACACTTTTTTCAATGTAAGTAAATATGTGCAATTTTTATATTGTAATCATGTTTATAACCAATGACCAGCTGTCAAAAGTAAATTTGTAAAAATATATATTTTTAAGAATGCCAAAAAATTAATTTTTTTTTAAACTGTCACCCTTATATATTTTGTAAACAAATATAATAGCATGCTATGCATATGTATGCTTTGGAATTGTTTGTATTTACAGGGAAACAATATAATGAATAACATTGGATCATCAGGAAATCCAATGATGCAGCCTTGTTCCAATAATGTTTTAACTGGTTGTCCAGTTTCAAGTTCAGTTGTACCAGGTGGACCAGTTAAAAATACTGGAATTGAAAGTCCATGTCTTATGTCTGGCTCTCCAAATACTAATCATCTGCTTCCAAGTGGTATTGTTCATCACAGTCCTAATATGCCTTCCAACAATGCAAGTATGCTGCCTGCTGGTGTTCCAGAAGTTGTTGGTAGTCCTGTTGTGAACCCGCAGCCATCCCTGACAGGTATTTTAAGTTTTTTTTTTATGTCCAGAGATAAGGATTATTTTAGTATTTAAAAAAAATATTATTTGTATGTAAGATAATATACGTATATGAGTTCAGTATGTAATGTAGATTCATGAAGTTGGAGATAATTGCTTCTGACAATATAGTTTGCAAAACAACACAGACATGGAGTGATTAATTATTATTACAAGACGGTACCAGGTCATGTGCATGTAGCCGCAACTCCCTCCCTGTCTCCCACCCCACTTTGAGGATAGTGTTTATTACTCCTGTATGACATCAGCTACTGAAGGAGTACAGTTCAAGTACCGCTGGGCATCCTTGAAATGGGTGTTTTTAGATTGGTATTGAAGCTATTCGTGGAATTATGGGATGTGACCCATTTTATTGCAGTCCCTTAGGCTGCAAAGAAGGTTCTGGATGTGGTATTGCGGACTTTAATATGACACACTGCTGTTGAGTGGACAGTTATTGGCATTTGACTTATACATAGGAGATAAAAGAAAAGGGATGTCAATGACTTAGGTTAAAGCAATGACAGTGTCAATGACAGAGCGAGTGATAAGGCAATAAGAGAGCAGTGCAGTGGCGACTAAGTGGCAATGGTAAACTGACAAAAAGTGTTGCGGGAAAGGAGTCGTGGAGAGCATGGATGGTAAAGTTGTGTTTCGGATGGATGAGGAGGTTATATAAGAAGAAAAGACAATTACTTGGTCAGATGAGAAAAATACAGAATGAGACATTTCAAGTGTTGGTGACTGATGTTTGAAAATAGGAATTTGTAGTGAATATATATTATTTATCTTGTGTAGTGTAAGAATATTAGACAATAAATTAATTGCTAGTATAAAGGTGACCACCTGAGTGGAGGTATTTTGCATATCCCAAGGCCTGAAAAAACAGAAGCATTGCAGGTGATGTTGGCAGGCGCATCTCACTTTATTTTAGCCTCTATGCACGTGTCCCTAAATTGGCTTGCATTTTTCTCACAGACAGTTTGCCTCAATGCGACATGTGATGACATTATTTTGTGGAATAATATTAAAGATAACCGTGTATTGTGAGCACCTAATACCTTTTTGTAATGATTTTGTGCTAAAATGTTCATATCTGTAAAGGACCAAAAAACCATAGTTTCACCATTTCGGATCCCAAGAAGATAAGTTTTTAAATTACTGAAAGACCTAAAATGGTTACACACACATGTAACATTTTTTTTTGTTTGCTATATCCAAGCAGACATTACTCATTAAGTCCTGTACATTGTGTAGTTGCGTATAACTTTCTTTCTTCAGAAACTGAAGGCTGCCGTCCTCCTTCCCCTTCAAATCCGGATGGATCCTATGCCCAGGTAACATTTTGTAACTATGATTTCAGAAGTGGGATGGAGACATTAATTTTTATGAACTTATTGAGATTGTTGTCATAAAGGGAGCTAGTTAAGTTAGTATTTATTTTTTAAAATTAATAGACTACAATTAATATTTACATTATTAGTTCTATTTATAGTGTTTGAGGAAATTGTCTCTGATGTAGAACAACTGGATGTGGTAATAGAAGTTTTCAATGCTAGTTTGAATTGTTAGCCAATTAATGTAAAAGTCAAACGAGCAATGTAAATAAAACAGTAAATAGTCGAGTGAATTGTATAATTGAAGCAGTAAACACTAAAATTGCTTAAACAGAATAGTAAATAGTGTAGTTATATTAGTTAAACAATAAAAAGCCAACTAAGGAATCTAAATAGTCCAATATGCATTAGGTTAATTACTATAAAAAGGAATATTTGCGATGTGAATATATATATAAGCAGGAAACTATTGTTAGTGAAAATGTAGTTTATAAAATAGGTGTGAATGAAAATTTGCGCAGAAAAGTTGACTGTGTGAGTGGTATTATGGGTAAATTAATAGATGCATAGCATTAGTGATATGGTTAACCAGGAAATCCCTTGGTGGGAATATCAACACCAATTTGAGATTATTGCTAGACTAAAATGACATGACAGGACAGATGAATAGAGGACCTACTCTTTGACAGCTGTACTGAGAAAATCCCACTAAGTATACTGGAATTACTTCGGAGTGACACTGCCCGAAGTATGCCACACTGGTGTCTGACTTAGAACTGCTCTTTGACAGCCGACACGTGCAGCGTGCCCACCATGCTCTGCCAACCGTGGAAGTTACTGCAGTATATGTGACAGAACGTAGTGCAATTTGCTGACTTGTCTTTGAAGAGGTGACACAAAGAGGTACACAGAGGTTAACAGCATCATCACTTATGCAGGGAATTAAGTGGTGTGCCTGGTCAAGCCTTGCATCATGCACACTGTACTGGCCTGGGCACTTGAAGTGGAGTGGGAAAGTAGGTGTCAACAGTTCAGGGTACAGTGAGAGCAGTAGTGCTTGTTATATAAACCTCATCAAGGAGATATTGAAGAGATTGGGGACTCTACCACGAATTATCTCACATCCACGGTTCATGCAGCACAGCATCACAGCCGTCCGGAAAGCCAAAGTATTGATGTTGTGGTCAGCCGGGACACCCGAGTGTCTAATGCTCTCAACAGCAACAGCAGCAGCAAGACAAACAGCAACGGGAGAGCAGGTAGCAAGAAGCAAGTGGGAGTGAAATGCCTTGGAGAAACATGTGAACATCGATCTTCGGGGCAAATGTTTCAGTGTCTGTTGGAGGGAATGTCCCAAACTCTTACAGGCATGTTTAGTACAGCAGGACTCGAGTGCCATATTCATAAGGGGGAGCCTGAATGTGGCATCTTGTGAAATGGTTGGTAGCACAAGGACAATGATAACAGTAGTTATACCAGAAATCGTTGTGGTTTCCTTTCAGCGATCACCAGACCATTTGGGTTAACAGTCCTTTTTGGTCACCGTAACAGGTAAGGTCACTCTAGTTATTGGTAATGGTACAATTGAAACCCAGTGAATTCAATCTAGAGCATCTGAACCACATAAACATTGGTTTCATCTGTATCTGACAGTTTATCATTGAAGATACGTAACTTGTCTGTCTGGGCTATCAGACTTGTGAAGAAGTTTTTAGCATGCCTCTTAGACTGTAATGATGCCCTTTATTTTGCTTGACGCATTGAAGGATCTTACTTTTATTTAATAAAGAAAAGAATTTGAGAAGGCTGTACATGAACTGCTACAGAGGACTGAGCCTGATTTTTCACAAGGCAGAATTTTGTGTGCAGAATAGTTTCATAACATTGTATTGACAGGCGAGACTGAGCTAATATAGCAGCCCTAGTAAAGATTGCCATAAGCATCACATGAGACACAGTCCATGGTGTTTTAAAAGAGGTGGCTAGAGTAGATGACACGTTACATAGCCTGGCAGGAGCCCAAATTTATTCAGTCTTGAATATGAGGAGTGGACACTGGTGGTGTGAAGTGGTCCTACAAGACCAGGAGTAGACTGCTTTCTGTGTCTGAGCAAAAGGGACTCTGGTAGTTCAAAATTTATTCTATTTGGACTTTGCAATGTCCGTGCTACATTTGAATACCTTCTGGAAACTGTCCCTAACTTTTTATGCCTATCAGGTCTACCTTAATTTGAAGAACCTGACATGCCTCAGAGCAGTGTTCAGTGAAGTGCCTGCAGCCAATTTTAAGTTGGTTTCCAAAAGTGCAATGCTTGAAACGTGTTATTTTAGCCATTTGAATAGACAGACCAAAAGAAGACCAGAGTCATTAGAGATAAGCTCCAATCAACTGATAAAACTGAAATATAATGTTTCTTTTGTCGGTGCTCATATTGTTGCAGTTTAATTATGGATTTGCTGCCGTTACTTAGCCACTGCATGAATTAGCAAAGGCAAAAAATAAAATTAGATTGGACCTTTGAATGTGAAGCTGCTTATTTGCATCTCAAACTAAGAGGGCGAGTTCATTCTGGAAACAGATGCTAGAAATGTTTTTTTTTTTGGTTCTTATTTGTCACAAATTAAGGAATTGAATGGTACGAGGTAATATGAAGCTTTAAGAGTGCATGGTAGATAAATATACGCTGAAAACGTAAATTGATTTCTACACTTTTTTCGAAGCCAATATGAATAAAATACTCAATGACAGTCCTAGGTAGTGATATTTGCCAACTTTATGTTTAAATATTTATCCAGAATTACTAATTCGCTACGCGTGATCTCTTGCGCCACAATTAAATGCACCAGGTTCCGGTGTCAGAGATTGTGCCTCAGAAGTTCGTAACATAGGAAACAATTTTGTTTAAAACATTGGCTAAAAGTATTGTCTAGGATTGCTATTGTTTAATTTTCGAAAATTGGCTTCAAGAAACCTACGGTTATAGATTAATGCTGTGAGCATCAAATTTTGTACCACGCCCTCTTAAGGAACTACAGTAGAACCCCTTTTATGCACCTCCTGTTTTTACACTTTCACACTTCTTACATCTGCTTTTTGTGGTCCCATTTACTGCTGTACTTTAGAAATGTCTCACTTTTTACGCTTTCGTGCATTTGGCAGCAATTTTTCCAGGTCCCTTGAGAAGTATAATAAAGGATTTCCACTGTATTATGTGACATGTAAAAAGTTTTATAATAGTTATGAAGGCAATTTCCAACTTTCACCCCACATATGTATATATATAATGTATATATGAATGTTTATATGAATGTATGTATGAATGTATATATGTATATATGAATATATATATGTATATATGAATGTATATATGTATATATGAATGTATATATGTATATATGTATATATGAATGTATATATAAATTTATATACAAGGTGTGGCAAAATTGCCCTTACAGGCTTTGAGGACTTGTAGTGGAGACCAAGACAAATATGTTCAGCATTGGAACTCGTGTCTGGAAACGTACCGTTGTGCCGTAACACGTGAAATACAACAACACACATTGCTCTCCCTGACTCCTGCTGCCTGTTGTCTGGAACCAGTTATAAAAGAGGCCCAATGTGCGACCACTGACTTTAACACAGATGCGGTACCTCGGTATCATGTTATGGTATACTCGATCACCAACTTCTGGTCTTCCAACATCCGCTGCAGCCATCACACGTGCTAGTAAGTCTTCCATGGATTCCACAAGGGTCTCATAAATCATGCTTTTCATGTGACTGCACAGGTAGTAGTCTAGGGTGGTCAAGTTGGGAGAACATGGAGGCCAAGCAATCAGGCCACCACGACCTATCCACTGTAGCCCAAATCTTTGGTCCAGATGACGTCGTACCGCAAGTACTAAATGAGCTGGTGCGCCATCATGTTGATACCACATGTTTTGATGCACATGCAGTGGCCTATTCTCCAAGAAACCCTGGAGCACGCCTTCAAGGAACCGTAAGTACACGTCACCCGTGAGCGTTTATGGCCCAAATATACACCCATCAAGAAATCCTTCCCTAAATATTGAGACAGTATCAGTGTTGAAACCCATGGTGTGCAGCATGGATGTTTGCATCAGCCCACACGTGACTGTTGCGAGTATTGTGAACTCCTTCTTTGCTGAAGTGGGCTTCATCAGTGAATAGGATCCGCCGTGGAAAGTTGGGCTCATCCACGCAACTGTGTAACAACCACCTGCAGAAGTTTGCTCGTGGTCCAAAATCCTCTGGCTGCGTTGCCTGTACCTTCTGGGGGTGGTACCGGTTAAGCTGCTGCTCATGTAGAACACGCCATACAGCTGTGCGATCCGCACTCAGTTTATCTGCACACCGAACATTGTAAAACATGTAAACATTGATTGTTAATAAACGTGTGGGGTGTTGAGTGTACATGAAATCTGAAAGTCTACCTGCTATCTGTCTGGTATTCGTCATTGCATCCTCTTCCACTAAATGGAGTACATCCATATGAAACTCATGTGTACGGTGCTGTCGTGGAGCACCACAGTTGGCCCTGCTTGGGGTAAATATACCTGTTTCAGTGGCCCGCTAGTACACAATAGTAAGCAGTGAGTGTGAAGGTGTACGGCGGTGTTGATAATGCTTCTCTTACAGCTGACGAGCATCCCTGCCATTGCACCGAGCTTCGCCGTACAATAACATAATGTGCGCATATTTCGAAAACGTGTATTCGATGGATAACAGCAACACAGTACCATTGAAGTACGTGCACCGTGAATTGTGTACTGTAGTGAAGGATTACTACTGTACTGTAGTATGAACTTCGATGGCAAGCACAGCAGCAGATACAAACGTCTCTGGGTGGATCACAAACTCAACTGACTAGCATGTAAACTAGTAGTCGAATGGAACATCAGGTGATTAGGGAGTCGCATATGGACTACCATAGTTGAGACTATCCTAGTGAGTGGTGCCGAAAACAGCGTTTGTGGTGATTTTGCGTGTAGCAGTAAAACATTACATTTCCGGACACGAGTTCCTGTGCTATATACTTATTGGTCTTGGTCTCCGCTGCAAGTCCTTAAAGCCTGTAAGGGCAATTTTGCCACATACTACGTTTACACACACACACACACACACACACACACATATATATATATATACACACACACATGTATGCACGCACTCACACACACGCGCATGCACACACACACACCTACATGGGACTAGCCTATCTTCTGAGGACCACCCAGTTTAAAGACATTATGAGGACCTCTGCAAATTAATTGCCAATGTTTGACAAATGTATATCAGTAAGATGGGGCAGTTTTTCTGATCATATACTCACAATTAAATTTTGGAAATCAAATTATTTGTAAGATTTGTGTAAGGCTAGGTTTGATTTATTGTATCTCGTGAGGACCATGTTTTTGACTAGCCGATGCGAGGTTCTAAGAGAAATAACTAACTTTTTCACACAGTAACTTGAAACACACAAAGTGAGGACCACCTAAATTTCTAACAGAAAATGTGTACAGCTCAGTCGACAAGATACAAAATAAGGACCACTGTGATTGTCAACTGAAATTATACACAGTTCAGGTACAAGGTTATTGTAAGGACCAGGTCCTCACTATACGCCTATGAAATGTTTTGATATAAGCATTGCTATACTGCTTACATTTTAAAAACTACATCTGGCATTTTTTAGCTGTGTTTCAGTTTAGTTATCCTCGTAAAGTTCTGGTTATATGCACTATGGAGTAATTTTTGTTTGGTTGTAATATCGACTGGAATGTTCATCTCGTGGGCATAGCCAGGAGCAGCTTTTACCCTGCTCCCAAGCAGGATAGACCTACATAGAACTGGCTACGAAATCGAGGTGTGACTCGTGACCCGATAGACTTTTATTAATAGTGATCCTTGCCCTATTTTAATATAACGCTTACTCTATCGAGTAGATAAAGTATGGGCTCATAAGCACTTTATAATGAGACACCAACTAAATATAAATTGACGAGAACAACACACACTATATTTACGCAATGAATGAAGCTTCTACATATGAACTTAAGCTGCTGATGCCGATATAGTAGTCGGATTCTCCAACCTTGGTCAGACTAGTCCTGATGATGGTTAAGTTGACAGTTCATCAAATGTTTGTGGTTCATTAATTAAGTTAAATTATTCAATAAAGTTAAATTACTTAATTAAGTGTAATTTTGGGAACTTTTTGCCTGGGACGCTAATTGTTTAAGGGCACAGCTGATACGAATTGCGTTTGGAGGTCAGTTGGTTCTGTTTACCAATCAGCGTATTCTAGTCACAGGTAGAGAAAAAACAAATATAGACAGACATGTCCTTTAGTATGAATGTTGTTAAATGAACATAGAGGTTCGTTGACACATGGGTGTGGACACTTGTTTAATTGTCACTCACTCTAAGAGACTGTATCATTTGTTTCTCTTAATGTAAGAGATTCCTTTCAGATGTGAGTAGGTGTACATATTGTTTTTTTTTTTTTTTTTTCACAGTCTTTAGATACTTGACATATATGTCGGTACGAGAACAAATTTGTTCTCAAAGTATCAAGATAAGTTTCAAAATGGTTTGAAAGCTAAGTGGTATTTTTTGTTATCATAGTCCGTAAGTATGTAGGCCTGTGTGTCTATTATACATCATATGTACAAAGCTTGGCAAGGTAACTGTGGTGAGGAGAGGCAGCAGGCGAGGGTTGCAGAGTGCTTTCCCAGGAGTAGAGGAGCTGCTGCCAGTCCCACACTGCAAGCGGAAGTGATGTCTCACTGTCAATTTGGCGAGTCCGCAGGAAAACCGACAAATATGCTCGGTATACACATGCGTCTCTACGAACTACTGCTCTATTAATTTTTAAGGGCGTCGCCTACCTGCGTTTACTGGCTCAGTAGTGACGAGAAGCTGTCAGGATGACATTGATGCGCACACAGGACCGTTTCTCCACAAAGAGCCAAGCACTGAACTAGCGTGAAAGATTCCCATCAATTGTTTTTACTATGGGCATTTAAGAGGAGTCTTGACCAGTTTCAAATACACACGCTTGACGGGTGGAAACAGCGGAGTGATAAGAGCCAGAGTATCACGCTCGACGGGAAGCATATCGCCTCTATTCGCAGCGCGTGGAACTAGCATATAAGGTTTTCCATGTAGATTTTTTCCTATACAACTTTAAGTAGTAACCCTAAAATTTTATGTTTTGATAGTATGATTTAAAGGTCAATGCATTCTTATCGCTTTGCTCTTCACGAATGCAGCTGGTATTTTCAGAGTTACAGCAGTCTAAAAACAGCTTTTTTTTTGTAGCATTTTTGAGACACCCAAAAATTATGTTTCTAAGAAGCGTTCTGAATTTTTAATACTATTGAAGCATAGTTTCAAGTGTGTGTTACTTTAGTAGATAAACATAATATGAATAAGTTAGTGGTTTTGCGTAAAAATGAATACATGTGGTACGCTACAATGCCGTCCATGCGTCCGTAGCAAAGTTCACTGCATGATCCAATCTGAGTTTCACATACATTCGGTTAGTACTTTTGGAAGTAAGGCATCCTCAAATGACCATATTTAGTTATGTATGAGGACTTAGAAACAGTACTTCTAACTTAAATGCTGTTCAAATGATATTTCGTCCTTGTCCGAAATGTTTCTTTTCGTACATTGGCACAATGAGCACATGGGAATAGTTTTGTTAAAAAACCATATTTGCGAAGATATTGTAATACATTTGAAGCACGTGGTAGGCGGCATTCTTTTAACCTGTTATCCTAGTAGTTTCTGTATTTATTATGTAACTGGCTTTACACATTAATTCTTTTGTAATAGTAATGTTTATTGAGCGCGCTATGAAGTGTTCTCTTAGTGACTAATTCATGGTGTGCATGTATAAGTTAACCAATAAAATAATTGATAGCAATGCCAACAATATCAAATCATTAATAAACTTGTCATCTAATAATACAAGGGATCACATTATGCTGATGCAATAAGTATATTCAACCACAGCAAATGCCTTTGTAGTATTATAAGATAACGAAACAATTAATCAACCAATAAAGTAGACGTTCAATAATTTTGACAACATGATATCGTGCACATAAGAAACACACATATTTTGTTTGTGATCACCACGAACGTAAAGAAATTTAAAAATGAAAAAAATTAGGTACTGTAAACCCCTCAGTTACACATACAGTGAATTGTACTACCAGATTCAAACTAAGTTATTGGAAATTGTTTTGACTGTCAGCCATTTATATTTATTTTTTTGATCCAACACTCAAGACTGCCCCCCTGTAAAACAGACAGTATGAGAAACAGTCGTTTCTCATGTCAACCCGAGTAAATTTTAAGTTTGGTCTTACCGCTATACGTATCGTCATTAGAAAACACACTTTTTTGGAAAACTGTAGAGTGTAAATTCTAAACTAACTAAATGCTGAATCGTAGGGCTGGGCCGATCACCAAATTTGCCGATCATTCCGATACCGATCATTTGCGCCGATGATCGGCGCCGATCATTGCCGATCAGGCAAATTAAGAACTAAAAACAAAGCTTACTTAATAAACACAAGTAAATAAAATGTTAATGAAAAAGTTACCATTTTTAAAAACCAATTGTCATCTGTCACAAATAAGTTTTGGTCTATATAATTTTGATTTTGCAGCATGTAAAAGCACAAAAAATAATGCTGTGTAGTTACACTTTAAAAAAATGAGTTGGTTACATTACTGCATATTACTACACATAGGCCTACATATTGTAAACCCTCGGCTGTTCGTACCACCACGAGATATACTTGCACCGCAAAACAAGCACGTTGCTTTCGCACTGTCTTTATGAGGAAGTTTAAAATACTTCCACACGAAACTACTTTTGTGCGACATCGCTAAAACTGAACTTAACACTTACTAAAAAAATAGACGTCAATAATAACAACAAACGTCAACGTACTACGACCATAGATAAACGCACTACAGAATATATGAATACCAGTAGTGGTACAAAGTACAAACTGTGTTCCGATATTGAATTATCAACGCCTTGTATAACAGTTTTGCTTCCTGTTCCTTATATACTGATATGCGATGGAACACACCCCAGTGAGTACTCAAGTTGGTTAACCTGCGGGCGAAAGTTTATTTTCATTCCAGTAGCTGGTGTTCAATACACACTAATCTATGGCTATGATTTTAGTAAATTAAATAGGCGTAGGTTAAAATTAGTTTTGTTTTCATGAAAACTGAAGTTTTTATTGTGAATTATAATTAAAAACTCAGGCAAATAATGATATGACATGTTTTAAAAATACCCATATGTAATTTAATACTGTAAATTTGTGTTTTCTTACTGCATAATTGTAGGCCGACCTTATGTATGTAAGTAAATTTAAATTATACAACTTTGGTATTTTTCAGCATAATTCAGTTATTTACGTATTTATTTTGATTTAGTATCTAATGATCGGCGTTTGATGATCGGTAAATCATTTGCGGATCGGTGCCGATGCCGATGTGTTCATATCGGCCGATTATTGTGATCGGTGATCGGCATCGGCCCAGCCCTAGCTGAATGTATGCTTTCGAGAAGAAAGGGAAAACCAGGAATGCAAGAGTATGTGCACATATGCGACATGCAATCTTTCAACAAACATAAAAACTATTAAGATAATTAATGGGACTTAGTTCTTACAGCAAGACCTAGGCACTGGCACATGGTTATATTGATGTAATTAACTAAATTCGTAGTCTTTTGGCACTTACATAATTTAGAATTTCCACTCTACAACTGTTGTCTGTTAACTTTCTCCTTACTAACTCTTGTTTTTTTAAATAATTAACAGAAAAACAAATATCATGCTTTTTAAGAATCTTAGAAGACCCCAAAACCCCTGACATAATTTAAGTATCTTGTAAGTTATATGTATGTTGGTATAAATCTGTCAAAAAACAAATCTGTATCTCAACAGGTATAAAAGATACACAAGCATTATTATTTACACATTTGCGTCTTTTTGAAACTGTGTGGGGTTCAATTTCTGAAATTATTTTTATAGTTATTGCCTTAGACTCTTAGTTGTCTCCTTAAAACTATATATGTCCATGACCAAATGTTGACTTTGAGCATTAATACGTTAGCTAGTTTGTTCAATCTCTAGTCTCTTGAATTCGTAAGATAGCCATGGTTTTGCCTAATGATTTCATTACACGAAGCAGCAATTTTTTTTATTGAATAATAAAATACATCCAGAAGTTAGTAACGTCCCCAACTTTTTATGCCTGAAAGTATATCAAGAAATTATAAAGTAACATGATTTAACTTAAATTGGCACTAGTGCCTTACATGGGATTCGAACCTGGAACCTCCCATATCGTAGCAAGTGTTCCAACCATAATGTGCTATGAAAGTTCGACAGCAGTTACAAAAATTTACATTCGCTGTATAAATAATTTCACGATGGAAATACTCGCTTTTCTAGTGATGTGTCTCGAGAGGTGTACAAACAAAGTTTACCTCGCCAGATTAGAGCCAAATACCTGGAAATAGGCATTTTTATAAATGTTTCAAATTCACCTACCAAGTTTGTAGCTATTGAGTTTTAAAGCGAAATAAGTGTCAAAATAATTTATTGTAAAGGGATTAGTTTTACAGATAAAAGCCTGAAAATGTATTCTACGTACAGCCTATGTGAGAATACTGAAAAATAAGACATTTTCAGCATTTTTTAAATTCAGTACCTAACAATTGAAATGTTAATTTGATATTTATACATAAGAAAATTAATTATGCACAAATATTTTTTGAAATATTTTTTGTAAGCAATTTTACCAAGATATTTTTAATGAATATGTTTTAAACTGTTCTATTGAAAAATTAGGATCCGCGGTGGCCGAGTGGTCATACCACTCGCCTGTCACGACGACGATTTGGTTTAGTCTCTCGGCGTTGTCGATCTCCTATATTTTGCATGTGGGAAACGTAACGAAGTTGCTGCTTGCCTGGGGGTTTTTCTAGGTTATCTCATGTTTCTCCCACCCTCTCATTCCGTTGCTCTTCCAACGTAGGGCCTCATTTCTTGTCATCTTTCAGGGTATGTAGATGGCTACGGGCGTCCAGGTAGAAGTTTGCACTACAGTACCCTCCACCAACGATATTTATTTATTTAGCTATCGTGAATTAAGTATTTTGTAATTATTCTTAACCAAGATTCCATCGCTACAAATGTAGTTCTTTAGGCGGCCGTCTAGTCCTAAATGTACAAACAGAGAAACAGTTATACCACTTTTGTTTTAGATTAACATAATTAATTTGCTATTTTACTGTGGTAGTCATATTTATACATGCCATTCATAAAATACTAATGATCACAATTTGAAATACATGTACATCAAACTGTTGTCATGACTCCATCCAAAATAACTGGCAGGGTTTGGAATTTAAATCCTGAAACGTCCTGGAAATGTAATCCGAGATGATGGACATAAGCTAAGTAAAACCTGAGGTTCGCTTTTCAAAAAACTGGCAAAATGACATGCCAGTTTACAATCATAAAAAGCACAGCAGCCAATCAGAAAAGGCCATCAGCGAATGGCAGCCGCAACAGCAGTGAATAATAGTGATCGACTGTCCATGAGGCATTTAGAGAACTTGCTTTGTCCCATTAGCCGACTGGACACCTTTAATAAAAGAGCCTCATTTATTGCAGATTCGCCTTGCAATGTTCGGTGAAACGTTGGTTATTGTAATCTACCAAACGCATCTCCTGCATGAAATATAGACTATCAATAAACGTATCTAATGATCTGAAAATGCATGGAATGAACATAGTGGTAGTGGGTTATACGTTATGTATTCAACCACAGTAACATGCAATAGTAGATTTATAATGATTAAAACTACATGACATGTGAAAGTATACTGAAATACAAATCCCAATATTTTGTTACAGTTTGCATTATTGTATGCAGAATAAAATTAAAGGAACGGCGAAGTTTGAGATAGTATATTTGCGTTACACTGACAGGTGAAATAAAACAATCATTTGCTCGTACTCACTAACAACGTAAATTAATTAGAAATCATAGCTTCCAAAGCCTTTGCAGGTAACTTATTGAGAAAGGATTTTACCGCTGTGTCGATAACATACACTAACAATATACAACACCAGCTGTTGCTGGCAACTTAATTGGCGCAGAAATTCCTTTGAAGTTACAAGAATAAATACTTCAAGGGCATGTGTGCAATCAAAAACTTAAAAAAATAATTTACTATCAGAACCTATAATTCTGGTCTAACCCACAATAATGTCACGTATTAGTGTAAGAAGCAGTCCATCCCATGTCAAGTCAACTCCAGCGAATTTGAAGTTAATGTCTCTATGGTTTATTTATCATAATTACGAAACACACCTTCAAGGGAAACTGTAAAGTTTTTCTTGTAATATTTATATTAAAATAAAGGCTTAGAGTACACTGATATTAAGATTGAGAGTGTTGACTTACAACCTACAGTAAACAGTCGAGTGTTATTAACACAGATACAGTAGAACACCGTTAATCCGGGATGGTCGGGGCAGAGACAATCACGGATTACCGCATTTCACGGACTAACGATTGGAAGTGCTTGACAGACATGTGCGCAGGTGTGAAGGCCAAGGTCGCGTGACGTCGCATATCCCGACTCGCAATGGCCTTAACGCTTGATTAAAACTGATGAAGCAGATGGATTTTAAAAAGTGTATTTACAAACATTAATGATTAAGGCCTATTACGTTAATAAAATGTTACAATGTGCATGCATACAGTTGTCACAAGAAAAATGGTACATTTACTTTTTAGATACATGTGATATTGCTGCACAGTTGTTACATCACTGATGTGTGACAACACTGTAGCGCCACTGGCTGGCTGTACTTTTTTTTTTATTTGCTGACACACCGGCAAGCAACCACAGCGCTCACCCCCTGTATTTGGTTTCTTATCTCGGCCGGCCTATCTGTCGTCACGCACTTTGCCCTCCGCCTTACTGACTCACTCTGTAACTGTCTACACATTCGCCCCCCTTTGCTGGAGCATCTGCGGATGTTTCAGTCCGTCCTCCACAGCTGGTTTCGTTGAGCGTGGCGTGGCTTGGCACCTTGCGCTAAACACGTAATTACGTTGGCTTGATAAAGCTCAGACCATTATGATACATTATAAAATTAACACAAGTCATTATGCTACATAAAATCTTACCAAACACTAAATAAAATGTTACTAAATGTCACTAGTGCTTGTGCCCGGTGACTCGGTTGGATTTTCGCCGGGGACAGGTTCACACGCTGTCGGCCTACCGGAACATGGTGGCACATTCATCGCCGCGAACATTTCTGTGATACGTCTCTGCTTCATGTGTTTCGGTTTCTCTTGAATAAGCTGGCTTTGCAACACGTACAAATTCATAATTTGTTGCGGCATGATAAAACTTGGTTTTTCAAGGTTGGAAATAAGACGATGTGTGAATTCAATGCAGTCGTCCTCCCCCCTCTCCCTCCCGGCCATTAGTCCATACATTCAATTCCTCCCTCTACCCTTTGTGCTTTTCTTTTGACGCACTTGCTTCATTCTTAATCCTTCCTTCCACGCAGCCAGCGTGGAAGCGCTGGCCGGCTAGCAGAGTTTGTTTATCGGCATGCGCGATGCTAATTATTTACAAGTGCTGACAATTTATACTTAACACATTTTTATTTTAACACTTTCAAAATCATCCCGAATTATCCGATTCCCGAATTAGCGCATCACGGACTAATGAGGTTCTACTGTACTGCACAATACGGTTGATTTTATAAATAAATAAATGTATGTATATTTATATATACATATAGAGAGAGGGAGAAAAGAAGAGACACTGTTTTCGAAAACCCATTTTACCTTTTCATTTGCAGGAAGGTCTCTATGTGTGCCCGAATCTCACAGACACAATTATACAAAACAACGGCTGTGAATCTAGGGTAGATATCAAGCTCACACCAAGGCACACTTTCTACCTCCAACACCACACAATCCAGCCAGGTGACGCCACTGACCACACAGAAACAAGGTAATAGTCGCTAAACGAATACTTAAAGTAAACTCATACAGAATGCAAACAAAACAGGTTTTATTAATGATAAATTACACTGTGTTTTCAGATACAGCAAACTGCAGTCAAAAATACCTACCATTGGCCAAATTCGGTTAAAATTGCAAATATACATAGCATACTGAATGGGTATAATGGGGCGTCTATCCCCTCGCGACCGAAATTGCACCGCATAACTGGGAACATAACAAGCTAAATGAACAATTTAAACGTGAAAGCAAAGTTGAAATAAATAACCAAGCAAAAGGCTTGCCAGAATAATGACGAGTAGTCACATGTACCGCATCGGCCACGAGGAGATCTCGAGAACATAGCAGGGTGGCGAGCGGAGGCAGAGTGCCTCGAGGCAACCAGGAACAGCACGGCGTAGACCGCGGGGAGGAGGAGGGGGGAAGGGAAGGCGTGAAGACGGCAGAGGCTGGTCGAAGCTTGTGGAATGAATGATGACGAGACAGGAGGGGGGGATAGCGAGTTCATTGACAGGGCTCGAACTGCGCACAAATCAAAGTCTCTCAAAATCTTCTTTAAAGTAGCAGTTCATATCGGCACCATCTTATATCACCAGGTTCATGCAAAAACAGCGGAAGGGTGAGCTAGCCCAGCTCATGTGTATTTCTATCACGTGAAGTTTTGATGACCTTGGTTGCAGCAGGATGTCGTGGTGGATACCTGGCGTGTTCTCCAGCATGTATTTTCTCACAGAGCGACTCGCACAGGAACAGAAGTGTGTACGTTTGACACATCATAACTACCGTGGTTAAAGATAAACGTGAAGACTTGAGGGTGCATTTAGCCAGCCTCTATATCAGTGGTTCCCGAACAATGGTCCATAGACCACAGATAGTTTGTAAGAGCTTTGAGAGTGGTACATGGGCTAATATGTCAGTTCATTTGGTTTCCCTAAATTATAATATGCTTCAGTGGAATTGCTGTCACTTATGTGAGCACCTTAAAATGTATATTAATAGACTATGTTCTGACAGCATTCGTATGAAACTATCTGTAGGCCTAATGTATTATATTGCTGGCAGGTATCATGTTATGTTGTAATTAATAAAATTAATTTTCCTTACCGTCATATTGTTTTACTGGAGAATGTAACGCCACAAACAGCAAATATTACCTGTAGAGTCAGTAGCGAAAAAATTTAGAAGATGAAAATATAACAAAGTGCCACTTGTTTTCTTCGTAATGTGAGAAGGCAGAGTTCTGTTTAGGTACACTAGCCACAGCTCAGTAGCCAGCAGTCATCTTTGCGTTGTAATAGTCTATCCTCTTTTCTGTTGTGTATTGTTCCCATGACTTTGAAGATGAAATATGATAACGATTACATAAAAAACAGATGCACCGTAATCTAAGTAAACAAGGAGGTATTAAATAAAAATGTGTAATTTGTGTCATGTTTCTTGTAATGAAGTATTAAAACCTGCAAAGTTGGAACGCCATTCATTCTAAGTTGAAAACGATGAATATTCTCAGTTACCCAGTGATTTTTCACAGGTTCAATTTTTTAAAACTCAATCATTCTGAATTAGTGGAAAAGTACAGATTGCATGGGCGAAATAAGTAACGACAATTTGTTTTGAATACATTAAAAAACCTAGTTTTGCGTACAACGTAATGTAAATTTTTTAAAAATTGTGTTATAAGATTAATGGATGCAAGCGCTAAAGAATAAAATTTAAAGATTAACAACGGTAATCACACCCAAGAACTTTGGCACATCACGCCAATATTCTAACCATTAACCGAATTTGAAAATTTGATCAATAATAAAAAATGTTAAGCAAAATAAAACATAAAGATATTGCTGTATTCCATCTTGTTGATTATTTCTTTCCTTTTTCATAGACAAAGACTGTTTCACCTAGTCTCAAGTCAAGAGCAAAAAAACATAAACAAAACACTAAATGTGTATGTACACAGTCATAAAGGTCATTAACATACCGCCCACCGAAAATGAACATTTTCAAGTTATACTTGTTCACTAAGTTAAAACACTTTTAGAACAGTTAATTATTGCACCAAACACTACTGCAAAGTTAGTTCAATGGGAAAGAGCAAATCTTGGCGACAAGTATCGGTAATGTGTGTTAAGTTTTGACAGACCTTTCTTAACAATAGACTATTTAAAGTGGAGTGTGAATTTTGAAACGAAGGTAATTTCATGAGTGAAACTGAGCATAACTAAATTTCAACTACCCACAACAACCGAACACAATGCAGACCTGCAGTATAGTCAATACATTGCATTAAAATGTAACTTATCAAAACAAATAATTCTCTTAAAAAAACTAGCAAAAATTTAAAGAAAGATTGCTTTAGAAACAGTGGTGCACTGTATGTTACACATAGACTAAGAAGTGTGTGAAATTGTTGAAATTACATTTCAGTTACTGATTTAAACCGTAATTTTCACTTTACCAAGCAAATAGTAGAATTTTTACATAGTAAACAGTGACATATACTTAGTCAACCTGTTACCCAATCTGTATTTTTTGCTCACCTTTTCTATCAGTTAACGTTGACTAAACAACAGATTCGCCAGTGGAAAATCTTGCAACTTATTGAAATTGTGAAAGTTTTTCTGATTCAAATTTAGAGTGTTTAAAAACAGTCCCTCAAAACTTAAGTGATCATTCTCCTGAAACTTTGCAGGAAAAATCATAAAACTTGAAGAAAATTAAACAAGTGAAAGCTGATACAATATTACAATAGTTGTAAGTTTCTTAGTTAATTGCTAAGGCAAAAAATCCTCATACGATTGGGAGAAAACTAGGGAAGCTATGTTTGGTACACGCTGTCTTAAGAAGTTTGAAGCGAGGAGGCTACAAAGAATGTGTGAGAAATCTCTTTGTAAAACAACACTGTCAAGTCGCGGATCGATGACGTGTCAAATGACATACACAACTAACTAATTTCAGTAAAATCTTCAAAATCCTCCATATTTCAATCTGCAGTGTGACGAAAGTACTTATATTTCTCAGTTGTGCCAGTTGCTGGTTTTGTATTTTTTTCAGCTTATGATAGCGCAATTAAGGAAGAGTTGTTGTTATCCTATGAGTTGAAGGCATCATTAAAAGAAAAGATGTAATCACAATAATCAGGGATTATTTTCAGAAATATAATTTAGATATGAAGAGATTCGCTGGATTTTACACAAATGGAGCACATGCTATGTTAGGATCGCGTTCTGGCTTAGAAACTACATTGGTGAAAGAAAGTACTTCTCCACATTGACGACTCTCTGCATCATTCATCGCCAAGCCTTAACGTGGGGTCCCTGCACAATTTTAATTGTTTTAATAATTTCTGTATTTGTACCAGATATGGTTTATTTTATAGACACATATTCTGACTATTTATCATAGCAATGCATATTTTCTTGTTTTCATAATTTTTGGTTAGTGGCGTGTCAGAGCAAAAATTTGCATAAAATGGTTTTACAGAATAAAGGTGCATCAACTGACTTAAAGAAATAAAATAATTTACAGTGAAGTCCAGTGTCACGTGCTACTTCTATATATAACAGAACACTAACACATCGAACTGCAGCCCAAACCACTGAAGCTCAAAATTTTTTGTGTGTTCGTAGGTGAACTATGAACGGATTTTTCAAAATTCGACCTCTAAGAGTGTGAAAAGGGGCGAAGAATCGTCGCTAGAGCTCGAACCCGACGGCCTATCATCGAGATTTGTACTTCAATGGGGGACACAAAAAAATCATACAATCAAATTTCAGGATTATTTGAAATTAAGATGAAAATACCTTAAATGTGTTTCCTATTAATTAAATATAACTATCAAACCCTTCGGATAAAGAGTAGGTTTTCGCTTTAAAATGATGCGTATGTAAATATCTAAAAAGTTGATTTTTTTTTTATTTCGTTCCCCAAGCAGTAAAAAGGGGAAAATTATGATTTAATTAATTGTCTTTATAGCTGTAACACAATTGGCTCTCATAGTGTTTTTGTACATAAATTGGCTACGTATAACGTATACAAGTGACTAAGACATGACTTCAAGACAGTTTGATATTTGATGATTAAGGAGGTGAATATACGTGAAAGGCGTTTCCGATTATTCCTCCATATCTATCAAACCAATTGAGACATCAAAATGCTCTTTGCTTTAGATTCATACTTATGTAAATATACAAAATATTGTTTAAATTCTTTTTCCGATTTGGGCCCTAAGAAGGTAAAAAAGGGTTAAATGTGTTTTATATTCGCAATCAATATACATCTACCTTATTGATCTTAAATATGTCGACACAGTTTTTTAAGTATTGATGCTTACTCAAATACCTGAAAAGTAATTTCACAAATTTTCGAAATTTCTTACCTAAGGAGGTGAAATGGGGTGAAAAATTATGAAATGTGTTTTCAATAAATCATCGACATATATTGAACCCAGCAGGCTATTTTACCGTGTTATTCACGTACAAGAAACACCAATAAAGTAGTTTATAACATGATTCAAGGGTTTTTGAAATTCACTCTCTTGGAAAGTGAAAAGAAGGGGAATGTGTTTTAGATAAATCCTCGATGTATACAAAACCTGTCGAGATATTCAGTTTATTTTTGCTTCAGGATGATGATTAGGTAGTGGCCGCAAAAAAGATTTAAAGATTTTTCTAAATACGTACTCTCAGTACTGTACAGGGGTGACATGATTTTTAATTAATTGTTGATTTAGCTTCGAGTAATGATTTACCTTTCAATTGAATGCTCATACAAATGCTTAAGACGTGAAATTAAAATTTTTTGAAATTCACTCTCTAAAGTTGTGAAATATTGTAACATTTGTTTTCAATCAGCCCACGATATCTATCTAACCAGTTAGAGCATGGTTAGTGTTAGGATTAATTTATATCTAATTGAGTTGTATTCGCTCAACAGATGTATCCTATGGAATGCCTATAAACTGCCTGATACCTCGGAATCGCAGTGCAGATACTAAACATCCAAAAACCTTAGAGTGGGCATTGTAGCTGACTCTGCATATAACACCCCAGAGTAATCAAGGAAGAGTTGCCGGTCCTCTTTCAATAAAGCATACATCAATGAAACACTCGTAGCCGTGGTGCAGTGATATGGTGATATAAAAAATAACAAATTTACACAATAGTAAAATATATCAGAGCTGTGCAGATGTGCGCTAACCCTATTGATGTGTAGCCAACAGGTCGCCTCAAACAACCTGGTGTGCAATTTACTAGCAAATACCTTTCACAACAGACTTTACGAGAACATTGTGGAAACCATAGTACCTTAAGGAAAATAAAATTAAGTGGTCAAATTTATGTATTTACATAATTTAAATAAATAATGATACAAATGCTAATTATTCTTGTGCTCCTTCGTATTTTACAGTAATAGAGGAAACAGTTCTACCTTCTGATCCATATTTATTGAAGAAAAATCAAGTCAGTCTTGATACAACTTACGAAAGTTACAACCAGAAAATTGCATTGTAAAGTTAAAAAACTGCACAACGAAAATTAGTGACTTAACATTATTGAGATGGTGACAATGTCTTACCCCAGCACTCTACCAGTGATATTAGTGCACCTTAAATTTGTTACAATCAGTTCTTTTTTTCTTTTTGCGAGTTCATGAGCAACCTGACTCTCTGAAGACTTGACATGAAACTGCATACTGTCTTTGTGAGTTCGTGCTTGACCTACCTTACCATAGGCTCGGCGCAGAACTAAAACGAACAAGCCCACGCCTGATGTTTCCCAGCAAAGCCAGCAGAATCACATGACCTCCCTCATCCAATCAGAACATCGTGTGGTCCAGTGTCAGCTATCCTTGTACATCAAAATCAATAATCACAACCATGGGAATGATAAACTGTGACCTAAAATGTAGACAAACTATCCTGTAACATCCTTGGTCACCCTTAAATACTAGTCTTTAAGTATTAATTTCACTTGTTTAATTTACATTTGGGATCGTACTGCCAGGATATTTAACATATTCTTGAGACACAGTAGCCCCTTGTACTCTCTTGCCAAAACAATTTCTTGACTTCTAGAAATCATTTATTATTGAAACCCACAGGTTATGATCGTTGTGACAATCCAGTCTGAACATCTGGCCTATCTCTGTCATTACATTAGCTGGATTAGCTGAGGGATGATACAATGCAGTATAGCCTGTCTCTATCCCCAACACAGTTGTAAGTTTTCCGCTTTTCACTTGGATATTGAGGTTCATTGTCGGGGATAATTTTCTTGGGTTGGCCTATAAGTATCACATAGTTGTTAATGATTTTCTCAGTCAGTACTTGGGTAGAAGCATGCTTAATCGGTTAACAATTCACAATTTAAAATAAACATTATGTGCAATCAAAATGTATTTTACGCTACTCTTACTTTACGGCAAAGATCTAAACAAGTCTGGACACATTATCTCTAAAGGTTCTTCAGCCGAAATTTGTCCCATCCTTGTCATTTTTTTTGTTAGTTGGTTTTGTTTTTGCACATATTAAACAGTTTACAATAACGCTAGACACAACTCTTTACACATATATAAATAAACAATTCTGTGTATACTTAACAGTTTTGGTCATTACATAATGCCCACATTCAATATGCGTGACAAAACTTTCAATGACTCTGGTACTTACAAAAAAACCCATTTAAAACCCTTTTCACTTCTGTTTAAAACAAAAGCCCATTTTTTACTGAGAATTTTTCTTTATTGATCTCCTTTCATTTATTTACTTCCAATTTTATAGGCATTTCTTTAAACCAGTTTTGACCATGTCAAAAAATTCACTTAGTTGCCTGTATTTGAAATTTTCTATATTTCAATACTCTATCTGAGTTTCTCTGGCACATGTTTTATTTGAAGATTATATTCTTGTGAAGCCAAAACCAATAAGGTGATTCTACCATGTAAGAGTTTACATGTGTATATGTGGTGTCTATTGAGTATAAGGCCTTGTGATTTGTGAGTACTGGGGTTTCTTGGCCAAGATGTATGTTCTAAACATGACACAGGCAAATACAATACTTAACAATTCCTTGTCTGTTACTGTGTATCGTATTTCTGTATAATTTAAAGCTATACTTGCAAGGCTAATCAGAGTTTGTTCACCTGGGTCACTTACTTGAAATAACATTGCCCATACCGCTTCGTAGGAAGCATCACATGCAATCTAAAATCTATCCTTGAACCTCGGGTGATGTAATAAATTTGCTTTTATAATTTGGATTTGAGTTCAGCTGCCACTTCCTGAGCCTTCACCCATTCCTAACTTTTTTTTTTGCATATGTTACCTTAGTGGTGTACAGGTACTACTAAAATTTCTTATGTTTTTCCTAAAATAGTTAAAGAAATCCCGTAAATCTTTCTACTCTGTTGTGATCCCATGTGCACTAACCAAATTGTTTAAAAATCCAATTTCTTTGCTACAGGAACTCTAATTTATTTTTTTTAGACTTGCAGTCATATTGTCTTCTTTCGATTTCCTTAAAACAAACTGTAAAAGAAACTTGTGCTCATTGAAAGTTTTTGTAGCAATAAAGATGTCTTCGATATAGATAGTGGCAGTTTCTATTACTTCTGCTCTTAACACCTCACGACCTCTGTTAAAATGACTGACAGATACATTTAAACGAAAAGGTTAGTTCCTCAAACAATATGTTTTCTCTTGATGGGGAATGCAGTGATTTATCTAGATTTTGGTGCAAGAAGAGTTGTCAATATAAAACAACGAAATCAATTTTTGTAAAATTTGAACAACCTTCAAGTTTTTGTAATAGTTTGTCCATCGGTTTTGGTGCATTCCTGTCAGGTACTAGTATCTTATTTTTTTGTGGTGAGCATCAAGGCATAACTTTACCCGCTTTCTTTTCTTTACTACATTTATTATAGGATTTAGATATTCTGAAGTTCTCCTATCGATAATGTCAGCCTGTACCATACTCTGTATTTTCTGATCTACAGAAACTGTGAGTACATTTGCTATTGGTAGGAGGGACCCCTGTTTTTCGCGAAAAGAATTTTGCCCCACTTTGTTTCAGTGCCTTATGTACACATCTGCAATTGTGCTTCATGGTTATAGGCAGCTTGTCATTATAAAGTGACGTGTCTCATTTGACTGAGCCAATTACAGTAACGTTCCTGCAACAACACACGTCCGTGATTTGCCGGTAGAATCTCAAGGCTCGAGAGAGTTAAAATATCCAATCACTGACCACGAAGCAGAACTGCAGATGTGCACGTAAGACACCGAAACAAAGTGAGGCAAAATTCTTTTCGCGAAAAACAGGGGTTCCTAGCTATTGGATATGGTTTCTGGATGAATGTCTTATGCTCCCTAAACTGTAATTTACGTTCATTTTTTATTTTTCCCTGGGAAATTGGCAAAATCTCTATGTTCTTCCTTAATAATTTTCCTGATATATTGTTCCAAAATATTTCCCCCTTCCAATATTATCTCACATATGTCCTCTGATTAATAATAACATTGGGCAATGAAATTACTAGTTCTAAACCCTCCTGATCTGCTACAGTTTTAAAATATTAAGAAACTGCAAAATTCTGTTCTATTTCAAATCATACTTTAATTATCCTTACTTGTATAATATTTTTTTGCATAGTTAATTATAGCTTCCTGGTCTCTTAAACAATCCTCACCCTAAACCATATTTACATTCAACTCTTTAACAACTAGAAATGTAACCCATATATTTTGTTCAGCAATTGTGACTTCTATAACAACTTGTTTTGTAACTTTCTTGTTCCTGACTCCACTAGCCCCTTCACTGTAACAAAAGATATAGGCAATATTGCCATGACCTTGACATCACATTTAGGTAAATGATCAAAAATTCCCCAGATGTAGCGAATGATTTCTCTTCCTAGAGTTTACTTACACATTCATTTCAATATTTAAATTTGGAGTATATCCTTTAAGGACAAACACCACTTTTCTTTTTTTCTTTTACCATTTTTCCCTTACACTTTTCTATTCTAAAAGTATTTCAGCTTCATCCAATAATTCATCACTAAAATTTAACCGAACCCATTTTCATTTTGCTTAAATATAGTACAGTTGTTTTCATTCCCCAACTGATCTAAAAGAGAGGCATCTGGGGGTCGATCCCTCTTAATTATTATTTTTCATCTTGATTTTGTCCCCTATACTGTTTACCTCCATGGTATTGCTGCATTTGGTTTCAAGTTCTTTTACTTCTTTGTCCCTTGTTTCCCTCTTGCCTTGCTCCTCTGCTATCCTTCTGTCCATTTCCTTGTCCTGCCATATATTGATTATATGTCCTCGTTTCCACTGTTCATTTTCTCTAACTCTCAGCTCGTCCTACCTCTTGTTTCATCTGTTTAATGCTTCTAGCATCATCAACAGTTTTGGTTTACTACTCAAAGTAAAATTTTGAAGTTGTAACTTATTTGTACAAAGCTTTTCATAGGTTCATTGCTACTCTTATACTTTCCTACACACCGATATTGCAAAAAGTCATCTTACACATGTATACCCCAATACATAATCAAAAATTAATTTTTGTTCTGAAATATTTGTCCACTCTGTCGCTTTCCTTCCTGACCATTCTGCTGCTTCTCCCCCTAATTTACTGGTAAAAAGTTGTACCTGTTGTTTGTTTGACCCCTACCTCCTAAGAAATTCAACATCCTTTGACATCTGTGTTGGAACTAGATTATTTCTAAAAAATTTTGAAATTGCTCTATCAAAATTTTTAATTCCATCTGATGTGACATTTCCCTGACTTCTCTGTAATGTACCTTCTTGTCTTCTAAATTTGTGAACGTTTTCCTAACTTGTTTTTGTTTCATAACTTGTATATTCCCCTTAATGTTCTCCAGGTGTTGCCTTGTAGCTGGACCATCCTCGAGTACTTGCTCAGTTAAATTTTCCAATTCATCTTCCCGTTCCTGAATTTGTCTACTTATAAGTTGTGTATCTCTACCATGTTTGTTAATCTTTACCTACATGTCCTGAATTTCATATGAATTTGTTAAACGTTGTTTCCTTGCATTGTCATTGTTTTCTTCCAGTTCTTTGGCCTTACTTAAATTTGCTGTACTGTTTGTTGCACTATTGCTTGAATTTGCTCATGTGCCCTAAGATTTCAGTTTTGAATGTGTCAAACTTGGTACTCTGTGCCGTGATTTTACTATTTAATGTTTCTGACACTGCTCTGTCATTCAATTTGCTAGTGTAGTAATTTGATTCTGTAAAGTGTCAAACTTAGTATTCTGGCCAGAAATTTGATTTTGCAAAGTGTCAAACGTGTTCGAAAATCTGCCTGTAAAATTGAATTTTTTGTGTGTTAGAGTTTTGTTTGGAAATTTGCTCTGAAATATGTTTTTTTAATATTTCAAACTTAATTATCGAATTTAGTATTGTCAGTAATTTAATTTTTTATGTTTTGAATTCCTGAAGTGACCTTTCCAGTGCTTGATCCATTTTTAATGGTTGTGTGTTAGCAGTGTATTCAATACCTATAAAATATTCTTGATCACTGTCAGTCATATTGTTAGTTTATACTGATCGAAATATTACATGTTATAAAATTACTTACAGCAACCTAATCTATACAGAAAAGTATTTACTCTTATATGACTCATAAGACTGTACCAAATTTAACCTTTAGAGTTTGTAATATACTACATCGTCAGCTTAATATATTTTTTGTTACATGTTTATAAAAAGATGTGTAATTTAAATTCATTGTAGTACAAGGTTACTTCTGTTTATCATCGCACAAAACAAGCTGAGTAGGCCTCAAGAAAATTTTAAAACTATCACACCACATAAGACAAAAATAGATTATGTGCCATTGTTTTTAACCAGAATTTTACATAACATTTTACTGTTTTACTTGTTTTGTTGGGTAGCTCCACACCATCCTGGAATTCTGAAATACTCGAGCAATTGCCCACAGGCTGCGTTATTATATCCTGTAGTCCTGGAAAGGTGATACTGTGATGACTAAAGCTGTAGTATATATATTATCTCTCAGGCATGGTTCTCCCTGTAACAAAAAAAAGTCAGCGACTGTTCTAGTCTATGAACTGATGGGAGTTAATGTGTGATGTGCTTGTGTTTCCACATCTTCAGTCCATGATTTTGCTATTTCATGTCATAGACAATGCCTAATATATTATTGAATAACCAAAAATACTATTTTTAACATTTTAACCAATTCTTATTTAGTAGTAATGTAACTGTTATCTTATTGTTGCCAGTTTTTTATAAGTAAAATTTATAGATTTTTGTTTGCTTAAAAATTCTTAAGTTGTCTCAGGTTGTGTTGTTACAATTGAATCTGATAAAGGCAGTGTTTAATGTTCTTTGTAATTGACAGTCATTACCTGACCCCATATATATATTTTTTTTTCATAAGAACCTGTATTCACCTATTATGGTTTACCCATATGCTATGTTTAACATAAACATATCCCGCACTGTTTGCAAAAGACTACTATTGTACATACTGGGAACTCATTAAATGTAGGGATCCTTGGTAATGTAGTTATGTCTCCCCACTTTGTTGCCTTCATGTTTAAAATTTTAGTGTGTCCTCTCTAAATCTTTGTATTTAAGGTGGCCGTCTACCCGAGCTGCCAGGTGGCATAAGGAGCTTCGGCCATGCCTTTTTTGCTCAAAGCAGCGTGGCAGGATGGTAAACTAACAGCTGTCCGCTGTCCTTGTAGTCGCGCTCTCTCTCTCGCTCACGTCCCCTCTCCAGTTGACACTTACCCACCCCTCCAAACCACTCTGAACACTGAACGGCCACTTCTTCCAAGTCTTCCTAGTTTTCCGGCTTCTACCTTGAAACACGTAGCAGCAAGCTTGTCGACTCTGCGCTGCGATGAGACCTTTACTCTAGTTTCACTGTGCTCTCTGGGCCTGTAGGCGGAAAGTGACAGGCCAGAAGAGCGCAAGCCAGGTATTGGGCCTTTATTGTCCCCGAACATTTCACAAGCCAGGTATTAGGCCTAATTGTCTTCGAACATTTTACTTGAAGCACATGACGGACACAGCCCCAAACAAATCTGTGCAGTGTGAATGTTTGTTTCTTTTTCTTTCGCTTATATTTTTTAAACTGTTTAAAACTCTTATCTCAGTAACACGTAAGATATTATATTGAGGTAGCAGAGTGATAAGTAGGAAAATATAATTTGCTGCCAGATTGGTGGTGGATATTTATCAAAGGAAATTAATTAATTTCCACGACAACATAAGAAATAATATGTTGTTACGAAATATGACAGTTATGCATTCAACCTCAGTTTGTATCCGTTCATGTGTTTATCCAGTGTTGTCGAAATTCTCTGCTGTGAGCAAAATGTAAAATGTGTAAAATCGATTCAGCTATCTTACAATTACTTTTTACAAAAATGTATTAGGGAATAAAATTAAACTATTTATTTAGGACCTATCTGTAAAACAAGTGACATCGGTTCATTAAAAATACTTTAATAATACCGCTATTGGTAAGAAAAATAAAGAGCTTTATGCTCAGCAGAAAAGCAATATTGTAATTTTCCTTATCAAACATATATTGCTTATTAAATTTCTCCTTTATCACACTCTTCGACAAGCTTACAAGTATACATTCTACATTGGTAAATCACACAAAAACCTATGTCAGAAGACAAAAATAAGAAATATGTAAACGTGCAAATAAGTTAAAATTTTCGTAATGTCACTGTGCGCATATTTTTAAAGTAAAAAATACACATTGTTTGATTTCACGTTACCATATTTTAACAAATTAACATACTAATACATTTAACATTTTTACTCAATGTTTAGGCCTACATTTACTGGAACTAACATGCACTTATCTTTCAGAGTATTTTTAATTGCTGGATAAGAACTAGTAACTAATAAGGTGTCAATTAATATATTCTCAACACCTTTAAAATGTCTTAATAAGGAAATGCTTAAAATACACTTTTTAAATACCCAAAAACTCTTAATTTTGTACTGTATTGCTTAAGTAACATTTTTTAAATGTTTGTGAATATTTCAGTACTATGTGCGAAAGTGATATCAATACGTACAGCTTCTAATATAATTATAGTGATCTTAAATATCTTGTGTGAGGGTATGTGAAAGTCATTTGTCAGTCAATATTATTACAATGAGTATAGATGATAGTATATCGAGAAAATGTTTTGTGCAACATACCCTTGAAAACGCTGTAATTAATTGCATCACATATGATTGGGAGATAAACGTCTGACACAACGTTGCTGTCTGCGGACCATTAACAGGCATCAAATATTATTATAATAGAGTGATTCTTATTGGCTCAGTCAAATAGGGCAAGAGCTCCACGCACAAAAGTGAAAGCCAGTAATCTTTGGGTATGTTGAACATATGTTGAAACCACAAAACTCTCATGTTTTCCGGCGATAAACTATGATCTTTAATGATGAGTTTTGTCTTAGATTCTGTGATTTGTGAAAGAAAACTGATGCCACTGATTTTTTACATGTTCAAAACATTAGTTTTTTTTAGTGGGCATAGTACATAATTCAATGCTAAAAGCATCAATCTATCACTGTAGGTTTCTTGAAGCCAATTTGTGAAAGTCAAAAAGCAGCAATCTTAGAAAAATGTTTTGCCAATGTTTTTAACAAAATTGTGTCCAGTGTTACGAACTTCTGAGACACAATCTCTGACGCCGGAACCTCGTGCATTTAACTGCGGTGCAGGAGATCAGGAGAAACAAATTAGTATTTCTGGATAAATATTTACTTATAAATTTGGTAAATACTATTATCTAGGATTGTCGTTTTGTATTTTATCCATATTGGCTTCGAAAAAAGTGTAGAATTCAGTTTATGTTTTCAGCATTTATTCATCTCTTAACTGCATAGCAAACTGACGGGATAATCTTTCACTCATTATTTCACTTAACATTTTATAAATATGTCTTACATTTATATTACTTTTACTACTTAACTACAATTATATGGTGGCAGAAAACTAGTTCAAACTAAATTCACGTCGACAAAAAGAGATGTTTCTTAGCCAGATTTTATAAATGATTTATGTACCTTTCGACGAAAAGTTTGAAGTGAAAGAATATTGTCCGTTCATTCTCATAGATTAGTCTTACCAGTTTGAAGATATTCACGTCTGTTACTGTTTACTACCCAATTTAACTGCATAGTAATTCCAATATCCCCATATCTATTCCCACACGCTAAAGAGACCTTTGCAATTCTGCGTGATATGCCTATCCTATCTTTGTTCTGAAGTGGGTTACAAAGGAGAGTTTGCCTTACGCCATCAAATGTAACGAAAGTGGCACACTTAACATATACACATGTATGCAGGTACAGTACATCAAAATTTACATACCCATGACAAAAAAATTGTGTTGCCCGCAAAGTATCAGATTGTTGAATTTGGTGGAATAAAGTAAATGGTTTTGAAAGTTATTTGCGACCGAACGCACCATGCAGTAATCAGTTGGCGATAACGCAACCACATCTTTGCAACAGAAACCGGGCGGTTGAAGTGGAAACTATCTACTGAATTCATTTCGCGATATTGTCACGCAACAGAATGATATTTACTTAACAGTCTGTTACGGATAGCTGTATCACAAGCATTTTGTATCAACCGTTAAAAAATATAATACTTCACTTTGTAAGACCTTCCCTATGCTAAGTATAGATAAGTAAAAGTATCTCGTAGGTAATATTTATTTCTTTAAATAAACTTAGTTCGTAACTTATCTTTTTTTAAATCTACTTCTTGAAAATCAGCCACGTTAGAATATGTGTATGCCATTACTGTATTATGTATGGAAAGTTAAAGTGTTACATAAAGTTGTTGAGAGTTCATTTTCGAAAAACCATAATCAAGAATTGAATGTGAAATGCACAGTGGCTTTATATTTTAATTAATATTGAAACTATGTTTCTGGAACGCTTGTGCTGCAAGGTCTTTCCGGTTCTTAGCTAGTTTTTGTTTTGTGCGTGATTGTGGCTAATTAGTTTCCATTGGTTTTATTTTCTTTATTTAGTCGTATTAAAAGTTGTTGCAGAAGTCAAGGCTTTACATTACAATATAGTTTGTAAACTCACAGAAGAAGAAAATTTTAATGTTCGCTGTGTTCTTTGGGGTTTCTTTCCACTGCAGGTATTTGAATATATTACGTGGAATTACGCTTTTGGAAGTTTTGAACGTTATGGTACCGGAAACATTATATTTTAGGTTA
Organism: Medauroidea extradentata; assembly: GCA_003012365.1. Classification (NCBI taxonomy): domain Eukaryota; kingdom Metazoa; phylum Arthropoda; class Insecta; order Phasmatodea; family Phasmatidae; genus Medauroidea; species Medauroidea extradentata. The sequence goes on from PNEQ01079257.1 coordinate 35,086, forward strand.
ATTAGTGAAGATAAATATGTTTATGTTCCCAAATACACTTGATATGACAATATTTTTTCTTGGCTACTATTTGAAGTGCACTATTGACTATATTAGAGTGTTAATTTTTTGACGTGGAATTCACATGCATATGTTGAAATTTCTAGACCTCATATTATAGATAAATTTTTATCAGTAAATTGATAAAGAAGAGCGTAAACAGGGTCCAAATATTAGTATTAATTTTCACAGAACACAAACAGTTACATTTCAGTGGAAGTGAAATATGCTCATCATTCCTTTCCTTTCTTCCTTCAACAAGTTCAGATCACCAACAGTGCAGTTGAAAAGTCTGATTTGCTTGCTTAATCGACCAATCTCTGAAAATATGTGCCAAACTATCAAAAACTCTAAGACCTTGAATGCTAGTTAGTTACGTTGTTTTCAATCGTAGTTGAAAGCGATTCTTCACATTCATTTTGGAATGTTTTGTTGTCAGGTGTATTAGCCGCCTGAACACCATCATTCACTATAGTACGTGGAGAAATAATGAGAATTTAATTTGGATTATTTTTCCGCTGTCAGAAACGACGGCAACTGCTGTATATCCTGTCTCCTACAGACAACTAGTTTTTTTATAGCTATTTCTTCTTCTGTTTCTTTGGCTATGAATTTTCATGAAGTGTGGGATGTGTTCAGCATCAACATTTTGAAGTACGATCGATTCCTCGTAGGTCCTTTAACAAAAATAAGTACCGAATTATAATCTCAAATTAAATACACCTCTTCACCCCCCTTCCCACAACAATATTTTTTGTCTCAAGTTTTTTTCTTTCTGCCTTTGAGCTTTATACTATTAATATTATCTTGACCTGCTTTTGGAAATGTGTTTAAAATTGTTTATTCTTTTATCTTGGTTGTCCCCAAAGTAAAAACCACCCGGTTTAAGAATCTCTTTACAAACAGTAACCTAAACAAGCGTTGCTACTAAACACGAGAATATATTTCAGAATATATAATTTTAACACTTTTATAAAAGCAAGCATCTTCAGTTTCCTCAGCCAAAAATTTGGTGGTATGCAGGAGGACTTATTTCAACTTGTAAACAAAACTAAAGTTACACAATCCAATGATATTGGCCTGACTTTAATTGCTGAAAGTAAAGTTAATCAATTTAAACACTTTGCTAAGTTAGTTGTGAATAGTGCGGCAGATTTGATAGTAAGTTCATGGTCCAATAGTATTTTATAATTTTTGCATTTTATCACAATGCAGTATTATGATATTCATAAGGTGGCTTTTTCAAGTGTCACAATACTGTTTCCTGTATCACATTGGGGCCGTAGTTGAGTGGCTAGCAGTTGCAGCTCGAGACAGATTTCCAAAGGAGGGCACAAAGTTATGGTTACTGATGTGAAGCACCGATCCCCCTCAATAATAAGGGGGTTCTGGGGATCCTCCCCAACCCCCCCCCACCCCCTGGAAAAATTAGGATTTTTAGGTGCAAAATGAGGCTGTTTAAGCAGTTTTTGAAGTTAAATGTTTTTGATACGGCTGGTAGAAATCATAATATTTTTAAGGATGTAGTTTATTTTGTCAACAATTTTATAATGCTAGGGTCTACTGTTATCAAACTGCTAGTCCCTGCACACAGTGTCATGAAAGCATGTGCTGAATAATTTTTTATAGAACTGTATACACTGCATTAAACTGTACATTGTATCCAGCTTTAACATGATAAATAATATAAGCGTACTTGATTGGAATTGTTATTGAAAACGTAATTAATACAGGTACATTTTCAAACATGCATACACAGGCCTACGTTAATTTCTGTTCGTATTTACCTATAGATGAGTGTCCTGTTAATTATATTTGTAACAAATAAAATTTATTTACATATTTACATTGTTCGAGACATTTCTTAAATTAAAATAAAAACAAAAACCATCACATGTGTTTTGTTCATCACAACCTGCCAACCAAATAACTTTTTCTTAAAGTGGTTGTACTAAAATTGCAGGTGTTTATTTTCTTGTGTTAATGATAGGTTCGCGACAAATTCACTTCAGGCCTTGAAGGGCCAAGATTTGTAGTTTCTAGTCGATCTTGATAGATAAATTGGTCTGTAAAATATGTTTCAGTTTATTCATTTTGTTCTTTGAATGAATGTCATGCCAAAGAAAATGTTCTAAAAGTGTGGATGTAAAATTTGAATAATCATGCAAATTCTGCAGTATTGAACAAATTACTTTATAAACATATCATTTTACCTTCTTACGATTAGTCGCAACTTTTGAAAATACGCGTTGTGACACTGACTCGAAGGAAATGGCAAGCGGCAGCTCAGTTGACCAAGACACACCTTGTACCTATCGAGCTGCTATTGTACTATCTGAACAGCGCTGGCACAGGCTGCATGTGCCCGAATATCACCGGACTTCGGGGCGTGTTGTTAGACGTACAATGTTCGTGGTACTTGTACCATTATTTGACCTGGTGTACCATGTACCATGACGAAGCTGTCATGGTACGCAAATGTACCATAATCTGACTACCTATTGGATTTCTGCCGATTTTCATTGTAATGTATACTCGACGACTCACTGTGATTTATCTGCTCTCAAACTTCACAGCTGCAGATAGAATCATGCCCTCAATATCAAATTCTTATTTCATAATGCCGCCTGTCTGCCCATATGTAGGCCTACACTTATCCATAAAGTAACACTCAGACTTCAATGTTGATGGGGAATAGGGGGACTGCCAGCCATATCATACAACAATGTTACTGCTACTTCCTTTGGGGAGGGAGAAAACGCAGCAAGCTTGCCACATGTATCACAAACAGTATCGTACTTTAGTAGTTATCCCACTGCGCCGGCCGTTTTGACAGAGACGTCTTAACAATATGTTAGAAAGTTAGAATTATACAGGAAAAATTTATATTACTTGTTTTTCGGTAATGTGATAAAATGAGTTTGTGTGGAGAAGACGCTGTTGATCCTGGAGTAAAATAGCCTGCCAAAAAATAATGTGTTCTCAAAAGTGATCAAAAAAATGTGTTCAGAAATATTGTTCGGATTGGAAAAATGTGGATGACTTGAAATTCTGGGTGAATCCATTCCTAGGTGACTATTTTAAAGCAAAATTAAAAATTGTAATTTTGTAATGATAGCTGACCTATCCGTTTTAAAATTGCATGGAAACACTGGCAAACATTTTAAATCAATGAAGAATGTGAACACAAAATGTTGTGATTTTCAAAGCATGACCTATTTCCATCTGTACATATTTAATACCAATAGTGTAAAATTAAAAAACAAAACTGCTGAGTAATGAAAATAAAAAAAAAAACATTTTTTTTGCATTTGTTATAAATGTTCCTTGTTTTGAGCCGATGTACCATAATTTTGAATGCTCCGTACCATAACGGAGAACTGACAATCTAACATCAATGCTTTGGCCATCTCCGAGCCCTCTTGTATGTTCCCGGCAAGGGGAAAATGTGTATTGCCATGGGTCTGTGCCCACAGGCCGCGGCGCGGCACTGGGAAAACGCATTCTCCATGCCTAACAAGAGCAGCCGCTATTGATGACTTTTTGTAACAGTATTCAGAAAATAATTGAAACACTTTAGCAATAAAATACAAAAAGTCACTTTTAAAAATTATATTTATTAACTTACGTGTGCTTAATATTATTTGGGAGGGCAGGTGTACCTGCACCCGTCGGCACGAGCCGCCACTGGTGGCTAGAACGCTTGACTTACCTGAAGGTTTACTCGGGAAACTCCGCTTTCCCCTGCTCTTTCATTTCGGCAACGCCCCACTCTAGGGTCTTACCTCGTCACCATTCAGAGTCTGCACCTCCCAATGCCGTCGTTTCAGTGGTTGGTTCCCTCACACTTGATTAGTACATCCCCACTCAATATTTATTTATTTGCTTACTTTTAGCAATCTTCATTTTAACTTATATGATCATATTGTTTTCATTAATATACTAGTATTAAAAGAACTCGCTAACATTTTGTATATTAAATAATTAGTATTTATTTGCTATGTGTGTTGCAACATACGATATTAAAGAGGGTGTAGTAGAAATTGTAATGACATTTCGAATATTTCGGAACCTATGTCACATTTTACATATATTTGTTTGCCTTTTAAAGCCCTATATTGTTCGTACATGTCATTTGAACTTCAAAAATCTTTTGGATTATTTTTAAATTGTCAACATTCCAAATGTACCGAATTTAAGCTTATTTCACTGAAGGAAAAACATTTATAGCAGAAGATTTCAATATTTTATTTACTTAAAGTATTAATGAGTTTACTGGTTTCCACAAAACTTAATGCCTTTAAAATACTGATATTTTAATACTCTACATAAATAGTAAAAAATGCATGAATATTGCGTTTGTTAGAAAGAACTTAAGGGTGTTCCAGTGTGGAAAAATTGTAATTTTATATTTGTATAAAATTGGGTTAGTTTTGTATACATTACTTGAGAGTACAATTTCCTCTTACAAAAAAAATCTAGCTCAGTAAGTTTTTCCATAATGTCGGTTCAAAGTCAAAATGTGCATATTTTTACTTCATGCAAACCTTGAAAATCAGTAAACACAATGAAATGAAAAAAAAATCACATCAAAACTACATGCAACGTTCTACGGCTTGAAGCTTATATAAACTCTTTACAAAAAATTTTTATACTTAAAAAAATGTTTCTAAAATTTGCTAATTTTTATTACTTTTAAAACTTTTTTTTAAAAATACTAAATGTTTATGTAAAGGGTTTCTATATGTTTTAAGCTGTACACTGTAGCATGTAGTTTTGATGTGATTTTTTCCATTTCATTATGTTTATTGATTTTAAAGTTTTGCATGAAATAAAAATATTCAAATTTTGACTTTGAACTGACATTATGGAAAAACTGGCTGAGCTAAATTTTTTTTCGTAAGAGGAAAATGTACTCTCAAATAGTTTCTACGAATCTAACACTATTTTATACAAAAATAAGACTATGATTTTCCCCGATTGAACGCCCTTAAGTTAAAATATTTTGGAGAATTCGAAAACATCACAAACATACATGCTGTGGAAGATATTATTTTGACCCCTGAGGGATCAGAGGGAAGTGTTTCAAATTACAAGGGTTATTTTTTTTCAACCTCGGATCTGCTGTAATAAAAAAAACGGGAATGAATTAGGATATTATTTTAATGTCCAAAGAAATGTACGTCTTTACATTATTTTTCCACATAATCACATTGCAAATTGAGGCAATTGTCGTACCGATGCTCCAGCTTGCTGATACCCTCTGCAAAGAATGATGCCTCCTACCTATTCAGCCACATTTTAACAGTGTCCTGCAGTTCATCGTGGGTGTTGAAGCGTCGTCCTCCATGCCACTTTTTCAACGTGAAGTAATTGTGGAAGTCACTCGGTGCCAAATCCGGGCTGTAAGGAGGGTATCGGTAAGCTGGTGCGTCTGTACGACAAATGCCTTAATCTGCACTGTGATTATGTGGAAAAATAGTGTAAAGATGTACATTTCTTTTGACATAAAAATAATTTCCTAATTAATTCCCATTATTTTATTATAGCCGATCGGAGGTTAAAAAAAATAACCCTCATAAATACAAGCCATATGATAACAAGTTTTCGTGATAAGTTGTTTACCATAGTGTTTATTTAAACGTGAGTGATGACAAGAAATAAGTAATAATTTTGTAAACTACCTTAAGTTGTTGATAGTTTTATCCTGACTTAATTAGGCACTGACGGAAGACAAGAAAAATGAAGCAAAAATACGTTAATGTACGTAGGTGTTCGAAACTGTTGATGTCTTGTCACTTAAAATTGAAAAGTCCTTTCAAAAATAATTTGTGGCAAAAAAAAAAACATGCATTTCGCGTACTAACCCCTTTAAAGAAGAGCAGATGGATGGTCTGTATGTTCACTGCAGAACAGTTTACTTGAAGTTTGGAAGTTAAATTAAGTTTTTAAAGAATAATCTGGTTGCAGATATACTAGGTGTTTGTTTTCTTTCCCGGTTGGGAAGAGCTCACATATTTTTGCATTCGGGCATTTTTCCGGATGGTGCAGCTGGTCAACGGGTTTTTTCGGGAATCACCTGTTTCCCCCGCCAGTCCATTCCTGTACTGCTCCATACTTCCGCAAAATCATCCACGTCGGCTCTCAAGAACATATCTGTTAACAGTCTCTCAAAAATCTTGACTCGGCTCTATACACTTTGTTGCTATAAGGTTTTGTCGATGACCTTATTTTGAAATCGCTTAGCAAAATAAAATCCAAAATGTGTATCATCTATGGTACAGTTGCTAAAACTGAAGTCCGCAACAACTTGTGGTTAGTAGTTCTGGGCTTAGTGGTCCTCATTGTTACCTGTTTTTTTTTTTACGTAGGCTTATTTTAAAATTTGTATTGTTATATACATTAATTTTGGTTCTTCCATTACATTAAGGATTTATTTTGTAAATATAATTGTTAAGTACTACTTGATGTCGTTTGGTCACTTTACTAGACAAAACTTCTTGCACAATCTTGTTATTTGTTTAAATGTTCTAGTGATACTTAGTAAATAATTAAAATGTCAATTATTTACTATTACTTCTCTATCATAGTTTTAATAAAAACAATATTCCTTGATTATCTGCGGTTTATAAGAAGATTTCTAAGCCAGTGTTTTGTAAAGGAAATGAAAATCCCATAGAACCACGAATAACATGTACTAACAACTTACTATCATTGCGCTAACATTTCGTAAAATATATTGTATCTTCCGTATTTGAAATAGCGTTTAACATTTTGCTTGTTTAACAATTGAAGAAACTATATTTTCTTATTTCTTCTGATACATTGGTTAAATTATCTCTGGTTATTTATAAACTATATGGGGATTTATTCTTACCCATTGTAAACAATCATGTGCATTTTCAAAGAACGCAATGTAATGTAAGTGCAATTCACAACCTCTATAAAATAAATTTCTTTCACAGAATGTGTGTGAGACTGAAAACAAAAGGGCGCCAAACAATAACTCATGAAAACAGATAATTTTACGGTGTTGCAAAGTATTTTCTGTAACTAACTACTGTGAGTGGTTAGTTGCCACTGAACCTGGTTTCAATTTGTTACTGAATACTAACAAATAAGTTATTAACACTTTAAAAAAGTAGATTTTTAATCCAAAATAGTGCTTTAAAAAAACAAGACTAAAAAGAATGTTGTACTGGTACCGGCCTCCACACCATGCTATATCAGGGTTCAATACATTAACGGGGTTCTTAACTGCTCACGACTCTAACAGCTTCAGAGTAGGCACCAAAATCGTCTCTCGTTGTCGTGGGTCCGTGAAAAGGACGAAGAGCAGGAGGATGAATATAAGAAAGATTCACTTGATTTAGAGGTAGATAAACAATTTTACTGTGCCCCGAAATAACACATCACCTTACATACATGCTCGTTTTTGACCACGCGGTGAGCCTTGCCGTACCCCCTTTTAAATGTTACATTAAATTGCTAGGATGCCACCTCAACAAGCCATATTAAATACTTAGGCCCCACAAACTCTTACAACCGAGCTGATGCATCTCGATTACGTTAGCACGTGCATTCACCAGCACGCGCCCCGCACGTCCGTTCACGCCGACATTCAGTTAGCCAAGCAGGCCGCACCGGAGGTCCAGCAAACTCGCTAGCCCCTGGCGACATTTGCTCGAGATGGCAACCTTAGCACAGCCTCCCTAGGCCTGCATCCTACCCTAGAGAGCATTCCTAATTATTTGAACTTAAGTTTCTTTAACATTTTATACAATGAAACGTAACAATATAATTATGATTCACCAGAAGATTTAGTTACAAGGTTTCAATTAAATATAATATGAATTTTTGTTGGAAATCAGCCTTTGCCTCATCGCCAGCGCTCACAGTTGGTACCAAAACAGTTCGTTTTGCGCTCTCAACGCCCTCTCTCCGGAACTTTACACATCACCAGACAAGGAAGATAGTACAAGATGGCTTTCATCATTCTCAACACTTACATCACTTCAC
>PNEQ01079258.1:0-30173 GCA_003012365.1 Medauroidea extradentata
CCCCAAAAGTAAATCCTCGGGCATGTTTTGTTATAATTTAAGGTAATTTTAAAAAAAGTATATTGGCTCAAAACAACAACAAAACACATTTACCGTCAATAGGAAAGCCACAGCCGTGAAAAGAAAAAAATCTGCGAAAAAACTTTTAGTGGAATGCTCGGGGAGCGTGTGCATGGTAAGTTAGACCGTTCTTGCGCGCGCCATCAACACGTGAGAAGTGATGACTAACACCTTCGAGCCGTCAATATTTCCGTCTCTCTCCGGCCCGCTCCACCAACAAAATTAAGGAAAATCCTATGAAAAAGAGTAAAAAAAATATTTCTTATTGAAAACTGAATTAAACGTTTGCGAGACAATGGTAAAATAATTATTAAATATTCGCGGCGGCGGTGGCCATTGTAACTTGTATGCAGCCGTGCTCGTGAAACAAACTCGTGTTGGTCTGCTCGCTAAAAATGCTTTGCACTCAAGCATTTTTTTATCATTGGAGAAACAAATAATTTATGTTTACGGTAATAAATTCATTGTAAAAAGTCTGCATAAATAATATTACATGTTTTTTTATTAACTTGCTTGTTTTATCAGGGAACGCAAGTGTAAATCACGCTGCACACCACTGCATTATATCGGTAATAGAATTAATCAATTGAGAACGCGGCACTGCAGCGCATTCTAACGGAGACGCGAAGCACTATCTGTGAATTAGTTCTCGTGTTGTCCACTGCCGCACTGTGGAGACTGAGTACCTAAATGCTCGTTCACTCGCCAGCCGCCAGGATGAGGATCTAGGCGCGCACTTGTTATGCAACACTGCATCGCTCGCTGGGCCGCGCCCGCGCGTGCGTATCTCAAAATCACTTCCGCAACCAAAGATTTTAACGAATATTAACTAATTTTTTTTGTTTCTCGACGTTTAAGCTTTTCTACCGAGAAATAAGTATCTACGCGGTTGGTGCTAGTATTTTTAAAGGACTTAACTTACAATTAATATTCGATTTTATCAAAGTCAGGTAGTTATTTAATACATTTTTTTGTTGTTTTTTGAAGTTCCTTAAAAATCCATTCTTTAAATCGCTGTTTTTGTTATTTCCGAGTTTGTTAAATCAGGGCTCTACTGTATGTAACAAGTTAACATTAGCTCGGGAACAAGTAACTCGGAAATCCAAAGTAAAGTTCGGTCATGAAAGAAAATCTTTATAGCCTAATTAATGGGTATGAAGTCAATTGGCTTTAAACAGCTGCAGAACTTCTGAGCAAGGAATTAATTTGCGTTTCACAAGAACACAACAAATATTTGCAGCATCAATTATGTAGTATTAGTTCAGCTGTCCTTTGTATCTGCAAGTACAGCAGAATAGGTCTTGTGAATTGATTTCTTGCCAGTATCAGGAGAATTAGTAGTAATTGATTTTTGTTTTGACTTGGCTGTTAATAAGTTTACAGTATGTATTTTACATATTTTCATTGTTGTTTGTTGCTCGTAGTATTATTAATTACAGTAAAACCCAGTTATGTTCTCACTTGTTTCATTTTCCTGGTTGTAAGGCTATATTTGGTCCCCAAAACTACAGTATTTTATAATAGGAAATACCCTGTTAGGTTACCCTTTTACAAGACAATAGATGATTTTGTGATCCTTTTAGAAGTGTTGTGACAGGGGTCTACTGTGTGTACTGAGCTAATTAAGGTGCCCACCTGGTGTCCATGGGTTTGTGTGAGTGAGGCGTGATGCCAGGGGTGATGTTGACTGGCTCATCTGGTGTGGTATAACCTATTAGCACGACACTAAAATGGAGAGCAGTGGTGTCGTAGATCAATCACCTGATTGAAACTTTTAGTGGTACGGTAACCCCATATTTTTATTAGTGAAAAGTTTTATGCAAAGTCTATTACAACTTTCTATCGTAGTTTCACACAAATCTCGTGAGTACACTAGTTGTTTAGATATAATAGATTGAAAAAGTAATTTTTAGACATTTTGAGGGGGCTCCAAAATAATCGTTCTAATTAATGTGATGTTTTGAAACTATGATGATTCAAAGAACGTTTAGAAGTTTCTTAGGAAATAAGAGTTCTGTTAGCATGCTGCAACACTGTTTAAAAGGCAGGCAGGTGGGCATCTTAAAAGTATTGGCTTTATTTTCTTGTATGTTCAAATCTACTATTTGTCTCTTACAGCTGCATTTGAGTCAATTGGCACAATGCTGGCATCTGCAGAAACTCCTCTGTTTGCAGCTGAGGAAGCGAAAAAAGCTTTAATTGGCCTTGCACGTGACTTGCGTGGTTTGGCATTTGCATTCAACACAAAGACGTCATACATGATGCTTTTCGACTGGATGTATCCTTCATCTATGTACTCTTTCTTTTAATCAGTTGCACATATTTTTACTATTAAGTGAACAGTAGAATTTTTTTTGCTAATATAATAGATTTAAGCCATTTAAATGTATAGATGAATAAGAAAAAATTATAGTTCACTAACTGTTTGCTTAGAGCTAGTAAATCTGCATGGGCTGTGCTTGGAAAATGGTAATTTATTATTTTAGGGTAAATATGATGTTTCCATTGCCTTCGTAACAAAAGAACAACGGCTTGAAATATTTTCTTTGAATGTGGGTGTAAGCTGCAGCTAAGGGTTATAATGTATTTTCATTATGGCACTTTAAAATGAAAGAAATACTGTATATAAGAATGGCTGGAAATAACCTGCAAGTTTAACAAAGTAATGTAACAGAGAGGGGTACAAGTACTTACAGTTGATACTTGTAAATAGGTACACATGAAGGTACGACAGACATTTTTCCGCGGAAGCGCGGTCGCGACGTTTCGCCAGTATTAAACTGGCTTCCTCGGGTGGCAAGACATGGCACACTGCAATCCAGCAGCAGTGTGTGCTCTGTTACTTGTAAGCCTAGCGGCCGGAAGGCGAATTAAGCACGGCGGGAATTTCAAACATGGGGCAGTAATGTAGGTCTGGTTGTGATGGCTTGCAATGAATAGGGGGAGGGAAAGTGAGTTATCTGATATTGAGGCCTGGAGGTTGTTTTGCTTTACAAGTGGCGTATTTAATTTTCAGGCAAGTGAAATGTGTTTTTAAAATTCTTCCTGTAAAAATGTTGTGGTCCTCAGAAGTTAAAAGCACAGTTGAAAAACATCGGAAAATAATGGAGAAGGTAGATAAATGGCCCAAGGAGAAGCATGTTCGCATCATCAAGCATCTTGGATTGTTGCTGTCGACATTAAAAAAAAACAAAGCAGATCGCTCTTCATTTGTAGAGTAGAAACTATATACGCCACATACATTTAAGGGGCCACAGTGGCTCAATGTTCACACCATTCACCTCCCACCAAAGTGAACCAACCAGGTTTGGTTCCTGGCAGGGTCAATCCCCGGATTTTTGCACGTGGGACTCATGCCGGTTGATGCCGCTGGTCGGTGGGTATTCTTGGGGATTTCCGGTTTCCCCCGCCCTCTCATTCTGGCGTTGCTCCGTACTCATTCCAAGTACTGTTGTACCCCTCACCAGTGCTGAAGACCTCAATGTTGAGAGCTGAGCAAAATCTCTCACTCACATACAGTACATCTAGGGCTGATTGCACAGTCGTATTGAGAACAATCTAAGGCCTCTCTGAGTGAACTATGAGGAATTTTCATTGCAGAGACAAAAAGTGAGTGAAATCTAAGGAAAAACTAAGAATTTGTTAAGGTGTCCTCAGACCATCCTTAAAAATTTCTCCGGCAGCAAATCAATCATGGTGGCCGTAAATTGATGTTGGAATGCCACATGGTGGGAGAGTAATATTCTTATTTTAAATTTATTGGTAATATTTTAGAGGAGGAACGTAACCATGGTGCAAATGAAAGACTGCATTGTCATCAGAACACAATTTATATTCGTCGTACATTTTTACATGAAGGCGATGTCGTGTTTTTTTACTGTCACTTTTGTTATCAGATGAAATGATTACGAGGCCAATTTATTAACAGTGTTGACATTTTTTTTATTGTTTATATTTTGAATTTTTTAGCTTTACGGTATGGGAAACACTAAATATAAGTTAACAAATCACTGTCATGTAAGTTTTGTGCATAATAAATGGGAAATAATATACAATGTAGTTACATATGCAAGTCAATGCATGAAGAGAAATTATTTTTCTCATGAATATTGTGGTAACACTTCACCTCAACTGAGATATCTCAGTTTTCTGTCTCTGCAATGCAAAAGAAAAATTCTTATATTTCACTCAAGTTCACCTTAGTTTCACCATTACATCAAGATTTTCCTCACTTGACTCTGCAATCCACGCCTAAAGTGCAAATTTTTACTAACTAAAACATTTTTTGAGGTTATGTTTAGTATTTTTTTAAAGGGGTGAAGGTGTTTACTGTGTATTTTATTAAACTGCGTGCCTAATTTTTCTCATTGGTCCCTTGATAAACGAACAATATACGTATTCATAATTCCATAATTTGCTGTTGTGCCGGCTGGCCCCCACACTAATATAGTGAGTCGTCGTAATATTTGTTGTGATAAAAATACACTATTTGGTGCAGCCTACACACCCCAAAATGTGGTTTCCTGGGTCCTATCCTACAAGTGTTTATAATGTAAATGGGACAAATGTACAGTACACTTTAATTTTGGAAAGTACTGTAATACATATTCGTAGACACACGTTTGGAAGGAATTCCTTGACCTTTGATAGCTATCCAAACTACACGCCAATACTGCTCCATGCTGTGGAGTTGTGGTACCACGATCCACAGGTAACGACGCCTGTACTGAAGCTGTTTGCCGAACTTGTACAGAACCGTTCTCAAAGGCTACAGTTTGATGTCTCGTCACCCAATGGTATCCTCTTGTTCAGGGAAGCCAGTAAGGTCATCTGCAGCTATGGTAAGTACTCGTTAAGAAGTAAATATTGTTAAAAAGTAAAGGTAAGGTTTTTTATTTTTGTTGTTGGTAACATGTGTTGATTCCAAGTCTCTTGTTTTCTTACTCAGGAAGCCATATTCTGAATGTAGAGGTTCCTAAAGATCAGATATATCCTATGAAGCTGAAAGGTATTTCGATATGCTTCTCAATGTTGAAAGCAGCTCTCTGTGGCAGTTACGTGAATTTTGGAGTATTTAGACTATATGGTGATGAGGCACTCGACAATGCCTTGAACACTTTCGTCAAGTTGCTGTTGTCGATACCCCAGTCGGACCTCTTGGTAAGTAAACCTGTCTGCATAACTCCTTAGATTTGTTGATGCTGTTGCTGTTTTGCTGTGTATTACAGTTGGGACGGTTTGGCTTGTTTTATTGGAATGTTGAACTTTTTCTCATCCATGTTTTTTTAGGGTATTGGATGAATTGCTCACCTAAATGTAAGTTTAGGGAGTATAATATTGTATAGATTTTTTTTGTTCACATACAAACTAATTTTTTTGTGTAATACAGACCTAATGTGAACATACCTCAGTTTGGTTGTAGATTAATATTATTCTTATGATATGGGTGAGCGTACAATACAGAACTGATATTGAATAAAACAAATGAACGTTTTTTTACAGGACTACCCAAAGCTGTCGCAGACGTACTATGTATTACTGGAGTGCCTGGCTCAGGACCATATGAGCTTTTTGTCGACACTCGAGCCTCAAGTGTTCCTTTACATCCTTGCGTCTATCTCCGAAGGACTTACTGCATTAGGTGTGAATCTGAACCTTTTCACAGGTACAGTCACAGACATAACATGCTAGACCCTGTGCTGTTCTTAAAAACCACGTACAAGTGTTGCAGATGACTACTCAGAAAAGTGTCCCATTCTGATGTTCAAATTTGGTTGACATATTTTTATTCACTAGTATGTGAATTATACTAAAACATTTACAGTATAAAATAATTTTGCTTTACTGGGCTAATTATTTTAAGTTATGGTTGTAGTTTTTTAGTTTCCTTTGAAGGTTTTCTGAGTTGGTTTAATACCTTTTTATTTTAACTATAAAATTTTACATTCGTGCATGTGAGTGTAACATAAAGTTTTTTTACAGCTCTTCAGTATTAAAAAAAATCTTAAGTTAATTTTTATTTGGTGATTTTTATTTATGCTTGCATATATGTATAGTTAAGTTTTTTTACAAAAGCTTTTTTTGCTGCTTCATACGGCCTTGTTTTTTATTTTGTACTGTTAAGTTTTTTTATTTTAATTTTTTTTCTGTTAGAATATTAGGATTTGCGAAGTATTATGTAATAACAGACAAAAAGCTTAAGTTTGTTTCTATGATTTTGTTTTAAAATACTCCTTTTACAGAGGCTTACTAAATAACTTGCATGAAGGTTCATAAATTTTTTTAAACAATACTTTATCTCCATGGCAGAGTAGCACTGTAATGGTCTGTGTTTTCTGTCCACCCTTCCCACGAATTGTTTATTGAAACATAGGATGTTAACTGAGCCAGGGTCTATTGCACTGTGTCTGTGGGTGTACCTGTAGCCTAGATGTGTACTTTCATGTTATTTTCGTTACATAACGTGATTTATTACACTAACTGTCATTCCTACTAGTTTCAGTATTGTAGCTAGGAAACTGCCGTCGTAGCTGGTCTGTATACGTCATTTAAGTAAATGGGATAATGTATGGTTAAGAATTAAGATTTCAGTTTTATAAAATTTAAGTAAGCTAAGCATATGTTTTATAATACTGTAACTGCATGCACTGTCCTGCTAGAGGTGTGTGCCCTATAGTAAATAATTTTAAGAATATCGTAATTTCGTATAAAAATAAATGGTGAGTAGTGATAGAATTTTTGCTGAATAAATTTCTGTATACAGTAATCTTATAAAATAAAGTAGTTAAGTGTTAGTTTAAGAAAATTTTTATGTTATACAAATAACAAAGAAATATTTTTAACAATTATTTAGCAATGGCTTGTGTAATGTTTATGTGTAGCTACACAATTATGTATTTTATATGAACTTACGGTATTGCAAAGTGGTTTATTTTTTCACTCAAGTTGTCCACATTCTTGAAAGTCAGGGATTTTACTTGAACACGTGGAAACGTCATGGAAATTTCCCAGCTATTCCGTAATTTGAGGGGGGAAGTGTCATTTGCCAATTTTCCGTCACCTAGACTGTAGAATAAATTTTTGTGATGGTAGTTTAGTGTATATGTTGTCAATACATACTACGAAATTAGGTACAGTATGCAAAGCTTAGTTTCAATTTTACCATGTAATTCCAATTTCAAACTTTTTCATTTCCTTTTCTTTGGAAAATTGCAAAATAAGTGAATTATTAAAAACAAAACAGTCAAGGAAATAGGAAATTTTGGTCAGGAAAAGTCTGGAAAGTTAGGAAAATTTTATTTCAATTTTGTGTGGACACACTGGCAGCAAAAATGCAAAATGTGTGAGTGGCATCCCTGGGTAATGCTATTAACTCCAGTAATTTTTTAGCACTTAACAGTTGTAGGACAAATTTCATGTTAGGTAAAAACAATTGTTTCAGTGTTTTCTTATTTTCATTTGATGAGTCAACAAGCAAACCAGCGAACCTCAACTGTTGTGATGAGTAATGTTACATGTTTCGTAATAGTACCTAATCCACAAGAGTTTGATTTTTTTATAGAGGTTATAGAGGACTTAAGCCACTGAGGGTGCCATTTACTATGATATAGCAATAATAGTGATTTGTGGAATAAATTAGGTACTTGTGTTCACGCTTTTAGAGGGGGTGGGGGTCAAGATTGTGCGATACCAAATTTATTTGTTCTCCAGTTCCCTTACTATCACACGTCACATCTTTCCCTAACCATACCATACGTTCTTGGGGTGGATGTATAACATACTTTGTACCTTAGTTTCTCACTGTCAGTATTTTGCTCAAGTGTTGTTGGCTGAGCTAAATCACATCATAAGCAACAAATAATTTGTTCATCACTCACGCGTATAAAAATAACTTTTGTATTGACCAAGTATAACGTAATCATGCTCGCTTGGCCGTTGTCTTCTAACTGTGTTCCTTTCCCTCTTTGTGTACGGCGGCCCATGACTGTCAGACACTGGATGTTTCCTTTAAATAAATTGGGTAACTAGAATTATCTAGTGTACAATAATGGAAAGTTCTGTAACTAGCTCTACCCTTTACCATTTCTGACTTTAAACACTGATGTTTTTGGTAGTTCAAATACGTTATTACATAATAGCGAGACTCAAAACTCTCAAAAGATGAGAAAACGAGTGCCAGCAAGTCTCTTTTTTCACCACTTGGCAAAATGGTACAGTGTTGTCACTTTATAACAGGCAGAGGCCAGTCTGTTCAATAACAGCAAACTGAACGACAAATTAATTACATACCGTAGTTTTGAGGTTGCCATAGTTCGCTGTTGCAGTACTAGCTGGTCTGTGCACTAGCAGAAAGTGCCTATTTAAAAATATAAAACATTTCTCAATAATAACTGGTGCGGCCTATACACGCATACTATTGATTATAAACCCTACTCTGTATTACAAGATATAGTTGATAAAATGTGGAAGTGTTAATTTTTATTACAATTTGTCCTATAGTACTCAAAATTTAACGTAAAATCTTAATTTATTCTTCCTCATAAAATGAGAAACGTTTTAACAATAAACCAGGCAGAAATCAAAACCTGGATGACGAATTCTCAAAAGTATAAAATTTGGTTAGTTGTGCCAACTGTTCTTAAAATGTGATGTATTTTTCTTTAGTTGTGTAGTGGTACCTTCCTATAAGATGATTTGAGAGTAATGACATAGGGTAAAAATTTTCAAAACGACCACTATTATGAAAGTAAGCTTTGACTATGCTGCAGTAGAAAAAAATAAAGACTACTTGCTGCTTCCGAAGACTAGCTGTGTACAGAGTATGAGTGAATTTAGTCTACTGGTTCAGAAATAAATGAGTAGGATACACAGACATGTAAGAGATCTCATAAGCCTTAGTTTCTTGGGTAAGGACCACAAAACAAACATTGTGAAAGTCGTAACTTTGAATTTTCTGCTATTGTGTTCACCTGTCAGCTGCCTAGGTAACGCTAGCACCAATGAATGATATGAACCAATTTTAAATTCAGGTGTTAAATAACACTTGTGAGTAAGTAGCAGTGGAATTAGGAAAATTATTCATTTGATTCTAATCCTGCCACAAAGTAGTGCAAACATTGAAAAGTGTTTTCCTGTTAACGTAATCAGTGTCATGTAGAACCCAGGTTTAATATGTCTTTGAGATAGAAACAGTGTACAGTAATTACATGTTGACTGTTGCTGATCTATTCACAGAATGAATGGAAAATATACATAATCTTAGCAATTGATGTTAAAAATAGATTTTCTGTTGTACCAAAATATAATGCTGCTTTGTGGATTATAGTAGCTGAATGTGTTTAACACATGCAAGCAGAGCACTCATTGAACATTAAAAAATGAGTTTCATAAATAGCCCTGCAAATTTAATTACCATAATTTAAACATTTCAAGTTAATTTTTTTTTATATATAATTCCTTTAGTACAACTGAAAAGTCTGCATTTCTACCTGGAAAACCGGGAAAAGTCAGGAAATTTTGATCATGACATTCTGTATTTACCCTGTTACTTCCGAAGCTGTTGGTAAACAAATTCAGAAGTAATGTTGTGAAAAATGAAATGTCTAAAAGTTAACTGTTCGAATAGTGACATAACGGAGCTGTCGGGGAAAATGAAATGCACAGTCTCTGCAAACAGTGCTGACATGGAAAGCAGAGGGGTCGGTATGGTAAGAAATATGAAAATTGAGGTTCAACATAGAGATGAGCTTGATTGAAAGGAAAATTCAGGAAAATGGTTACTATCTAGTCGCTTGGCCAGTTGGTTGATAAGACTCTCCGGATTGTGTGCTGGTGGCCGGGCTGAAAGCTGCTGAGAAAATTGCTGTGACTTGATGATCAGGTAGCTGTCAGCCTCTCACATATGCTTCGTGCTGTTGGCAAAACAACACATCATATTAAATGGATCAATGAAATATACACAGGAAGTTGAGCAAATTGATTATGGCCCAACATATTTACTCGCAGGATCAATTACAGAAAGAACTGGACAACACTTAAAGGGCCTCGCCTACCACGCGTTTAAAATGTGTTGCATTGTGTTAGAAAATACATTTTTTTAATGAAACTATTACACATATGCCCATTGTATCAATGTATGAAAAGAAAATTCACTTCAAATGATGACGGAAGGGTATTTTCAAAGCGTCATGTTGATTAGAAGAATCATTTTGGAACCCCTCAAAGTGGCTAAAAATTGCTTTTTCGACCTGTTGTATCTGAAAAACTACTTACAAGATTTGTGTGAAACTACTCTAGGAGCATGAAAGGGACTGATTAAAACTTTCTACCAAAAAAAAATTTGGGGTCACCACTCAAAGTGTATCAGGTGAGTGATCTACGATACCACTGCATGCAGTTTGTGTCTTGTGGTAGAGGTGATACCGCATCAGATGAGCCGGTCAGCATCACCCTTGGCGCCATTTCTCACTTGCACAAACACGACCAGTACGTGAGAGATAACTTGAAACCCTATTCCTTTTAGTGGGCAATATCACCAGTAGCACAGCACTTGTGTCATGAACTGCCTCGGCGTGCAGAGTATGACGCCTCAGATCATCTAGGGTTGAAGGCATGCTTTAAAACACATAAAATGTAGGAGAAAATGAAGTTATTTAATACTTGACTCTGTTTAACTCTTTAACTGCGGCTTTCTACTATAGTGGAACATGTGAAATATTGCCAAATTGCGACATGCAACTTTCGTCGAACAGGGAATCCGTACTCTCTAAACACCTCATATATGTTTTTCTTCTTTAAAGTAAACAAAAAGCCAGATGTAATCATAAACAATTTTTTAAATATTATTTACATAAGGGCGGAACTTAAATTTTTTTCCTACCAAAGAGTTAAAAATACCTGCATTGATAATAATCTTACCATTATTTTATCATCGTTCAGGAAGGGAGAAAAATTTTTTGTCCAATATGTTGCGACTTTGTTGAATCATGCAGTGGACAGGGTGTTCTAGTAAGAATATACCTAGACCCAAAACATCAAGACAGTGTACGTTTTGGTAATGATGAAAGCCACTTCCAAGAAAGATTTTTTCTTCAGTAAAGCATTTTGAAAATTCTTTAAATTGTATTTGTGGTAGATTTTAGTTTGCTGCTCAGAATACCTGATATTCCCCAATGCAACTTGTGATACCTGACTAAGGGTTTGTGCAGACATCAGAACTACAGTATCATATTTATATACCGTAAGAGGGGCAGATGGTCCATCCAAAATATAGTAGAGGTAACTCGGTCACAAATCCCATTATGGAAGGTAATATTCCATTAAAATCCAATGAAGTTTTAATCACTGTAATGAAAATGATATTTGCAACCTCGAAAGCCAAGATATTAATATGGTGACAATGTTATTTATAAATTAAGGATATTTTTCATTAGTGGTGAAACTGCAAGAGTTCCTTATGTTCATTTTTGGTTGCAGACACGATGGTGTGTACAGGATGCTGTGCGACTCTCGACCATATAGTTACATATTTGTTTAAGCAACTTACACAAAAAGGTAAGATTCAAAGAATCAGCACAACCAAATGTTAGACTGCACTAAGATATTATTTGAATTAATTTTTTACCATATTGTAGATGCCTGTTGTATTGTAAATAAGGTAATACTATGGGCCATATTGTGACCACCAGCCTGAATAAATGGACTGGTGATGCCTGGAATATCGCAGAGCCGCTATATGGCTGGTCTGAGTAATGTCTGAGTAATGCTCTCAACTTATAAATGTAAACAAATTAAATAAGTAGACAGGGTATTGAGGTTCTCACAGACTGGTACTTTATGATAATGACACACATAATAAAGGACAAACACGTGTTGTTGCGCGACGTTTTGCTGGCTCAGGCTAGTTTCCTCAGGAGGCGAGTTGAGGCACACTTGAGTAATGGCGGCGGTGGAAATGTGTTCGTCCTTTATTTTGTGTGTGTCACTATCAACAATCAAACCTCTTTAATACAAACCTGAAGGTACTGAAATTTGTGCAGTTTGTAATATGTAATGAGGTTTGTATTAACAAGTGTTTACAAAAACACAAAAAATTCTGTAAACATTTTCTTAGGCTGTTTATCCCGAAAATACAAACATGGCCCCCCTCCTCCAATGGCTGCCTTTAAGGGTGTCGTCTACTGCAATTTTCGTCACCATTTTTAACTTTATGTTTGTACCAGATATTTTTTTTCTTATTTAAGACACTAAATGTGACTAAATTTGGCTCTTATGAAATTTTTTTATCTCCCATAGTTTTCGCATAATAATGGCGTAAGTCATATTTTGCATGTTTCCGTTTTAACGACTACACTAAAACAAAGTGATACACCAAAATTAAAAAAAATCACAGTGGATAAAGACATTGCAGGCTACAATGCCATGCTCATAAAAATAAAGAATAAAAACTATTTGTATTTTTAAAAAAAATTATTGAATTTTTTTAAATTTTTATTTTTAGTTTCAGCAATTTTTTTTTTAAATTCTAATAATTTTTATCCTTTATTTTTATGAGCATGTCATTGTAGTCTGCAATGTCTTTATCCACTGTGATTTTTTTGAGTTTGGTATATCAGTTGGTTTTAGTGTAGTTGTTAAAACGGAAACATGCAAAATATGACTTTAACAAACCATTACGCGAAAACTATGAGAGATAAAAAAAATTCATAACAGCCAAATTTAATCTCTTTGTGTCTAAATTAAAAAAAAAATATGTGGTTCAAATAAAAAATTTTAAAAATGGTGATGAAAATTGCGGTACACTGCGCCCTTAAGGCGTTTCCCTGTACAGACTGCGTTTGTGTGTGTGAGGCAGAAAAGCGATAAAGCGCAAGGTCGCCACCGGCCGACGTGTGTAACGTAGTTTGACCTCTACGTGCAAGCCACTCAACTGGCGCGCAGAGCTGTACTAGTATTCATTTTCCTATGCTACTTTAAGCAGTGACCATATAATTTTATTTGTGAGAAGTATAGTTTAAAGTCCAACACGTGTTTCTGTTTGTGCGTTTTTAGATTCTGGTTTCTATAATCCCAGATACGGCAGTATGAAAAAGCAGTTTTTAGCAATTTTGGGAGGTTCGAAAATCATATTTAAAACACGCATACTGAATCTTTGAGCTTATGGCGTCATACACTGACGCGTGTGTTCTTTTCGTAGACGAACCATTTTGAAGCGTGTTGAGTAGTTCTGCCAAAAAATGAATACTCACAACTTGCTGCAATGCATTCCAAGTGCAGGTAGGGAACCCCCTTAAAAAGTAAACTTGGTATTACATTGTTTTATGAGTAAAGAAAATTTTGTTGGAGCATTTAAGTTAATATTCAATTTGTTATCTCACTCCAAGGGAAAAGAAAACCACTTTGTATTAATGAGAACTTTGTATTAACAGGGTTTGTATTAACGAGATTCAACTGTACCAGTCTGCAAGTACCTCAACCCTCTGTCTCCTCATTTAATTGATTAAGCTAGTGGCCAAAACCTTCTTCACATAAAAATGTAAACATTTAGTGTTTGCTCAGTTGAATTCCCTTTGCCCTCCTGTTTGTCTTTCTGCAGTTCTTGTATTCCCGTATCATCCAACATGAAATATTCCGTAGTCGGGCTTCCACTCTGGGCTAACCATAATCTAGACAAGAGGAACTGGCGTCAAAGGACAGCACATGCAAAATAGTACAAAAACTTACGTGCTATACCTTGATAACGACGTTTTACTCTAATCTTAAAGCAAAAACAAATTTAGTGCATGTTTATACAAATTTTTAATGTCGTTTGTATTTTTGTACCCAGCTGATTTTATTTGGTAATATAAAAACAGGAAAAGGAAGGGGAGGGAGCAAATTTCTGCTCTCATTTATACAATACTATATTAAAACACACATTTTTTTAAAAATATCTGGGCCTGTTGTTTTAATTTCTGCCCTAAAACTCCTGAATTTCTTTTAGGTATTTTTTGAAAACTACCAGACTCGCCTCTTCAAATCGAACAAGACTGGTCGTGTGACAAGAGTTTACTTTGTCAAAATTGTTTAGGTTACTTTTCATAAAAAACAATCATTCTCAACAAAATTGGGCTGTTCAATTAGTCAGATTTTTTTTTTTTTCCATATTTTTTAAAGCGATTTATTTTTCCGTCAAGAATAAATTAATGCAAACAAATTGCCAAATCTCTTGCAATATTTTAACATTAAATTAGAATGTTGTTAACATATTTATAGTCCTTGTGTAAGATTTCCACTTTTTGACAGTTGTGTTGGCAGCATTTTTACAATTGTTATCATGGAATGAGACTGTTTCCCTCTTATGCCACGTGTGATTTTTTTCACAAATATGCATACCTGTCTCTAAAACTGTGTAGTACATCAAAATGAAATGTAATTTATGGTTTTGATTTTGGTTCCGTTTTAAATATTTGATCAAAAATTCATATTTGTTGTAAGTTAGGGTAGCAGGTTTTCTTAATACATGAAGCAGAACAAATGTTAACATATATTTACAGTAAAAAGAAGGATATTAAAATTCAGATATGACAGTACTGTAAAAAAAAATAAAAAAAAAAAAAGCCTAGAAAATACAGCCAAGAAATACTTACGTGCAAATGTATGGTAAAATAATTCACTAGTGGAAGATTTTAACATCAAAATATTCTTTAAGTGTATTTTAACTTTAAATTATTGGCACAGATACATTTATTTTAGTCCCATGTGAATATCTTGAGTCCATGGAAAATTTGACATTTCAGCAATGTAATGTACGTAAATCAACTTGCATTAAATGTAACTTTTTTATATTCTGAATGAATAATGAATTGTTTTGTAAATTACTGTACAGTGGAACCCCAACTTAAAAAAAATACTGTTGCTAAATCAATGTTTTGTAAAATGTGAGTTCGTCAAATAAGGAACCCCGAGTGACATTTCCTGAAGATTTTGTAGTTAAATTTCTAAATATTTTGTTATTTAGAAGTGAACTACAAGGTGTAGTGTACTGTATTTCAAGGAGGGTAAAGCTGCAGAAATGAGATGAATATAGTGGGAGTAGACACGACCTAGCTGACTGCAGCTGATAATATAATTGCAGGTAAGAAGTCTCGGCGTGGAGTTCCTGTACAGAGTGATATGTTTCTGCAGGTGCTGGAACTGCACCCAGAAATTCTACAGCAGATTCTTAGTACTGTGCTGAATGTGATAATGTTTGAGGATTGTCGCAATCAGTGGTCGATGTCTCGGCCACTCCTAGGACTTATTCTTCTGAATGAGGAGGTGAGTGTGTTTGTGCCTTTCAAGGCCGTTTCTCAGCTGTACAACTGTACAGTATGTGCTACTTATATCAGTGTTCTAAGTAACTTTATATAAATGTTTCAGTTGTTATTTTGCTTTGTTCTTGCAAATGTTGTCGCAATGCAATTTATTGTTTCTGTGTTGCGCATAATTATAGTATTTACATGTACATTGAAAAGTATGATGCCAATTTTTTTTTGTTAACTTTGGCTCCGTGTCTTGCTAAATAGAACCTTATTTACAGCTGCAGGCTGTTCTGCAAAATCACATAGGCAATTTTTTACTGACTTGTGAGTGGTTATGGAAGTGTCAGTAAGAATACGTCTGTGTCTCCCTGAATTAAAGAGTACATAGTTTCATTGTAGTGTAAATAAAATCTTACATATTTTAATAGGTAATTTATTGCACAGAACTGTTTGCTATCTCGGACTTCCTTCCCCTTCTTGAGTATAGGTTATTTGGAACAAAGGGAGCACTAAAGATTTAACCTTTGAAAAAAATTACTAGTCGTTACTGCATAAATCTCAACATTAACAATACTTACATTATTGTTTGTATGGTTGGCAGCGAATCATTACATATAGTTCCGTGTATTTTCCTCTTTGAATATAACATTAATGAAAGAACATCAAATGCAATCGACCTCTCTGTATTTGATGTACTTAAAAATATTTATTTATTATCTTATTGACTTACCTACTGAATGTATAATTTGACATAATTAGCTCCAGCACAAAGTGACACAACCAGGCCGCTGAACTTCATCTGTCGTTGATACATTGCCACTAGCATTCGTGGCACAAACGTAGTTCCAAAATTCCACCAACAGGTGGCATCAGAGTTAGGTTTTCACCGCTTTTGCTTGGAAGCTAATTGAGTAATCGAGTGTTTTTGTCCGCTGTATAATAAATGGGTTTCTAATAAATACATTGAATAGTATTAGGAGTAACTGTTTATGAATATCATTGCTGAATTATGTGAAGTCATTAGTAATCTGTAAATTGTTATGTTTTACAATCACCAGCCTCAGTATTTGGAATTAGAAACAGCATTTTTTTTTCTGCTTCACAAATTAAGAAAATACTGTACATTATTCATTGTGCATATCTGTTAAGTGCGTCGTCGTTCATGGCAATATGCTGAACGGAACTTTATTCTTGTATTGCGTCTGTCATGTGTTTTTAGTGACTGTTTTGAATTACAAATTAATATACTATGCTCACATTTACGAGATTAGTAACTGCAATAATGCGTATTGTGTCAATTAGTAGATACAGAGAAACAGTTTTGGAGGTGTTAACTGGCAGGTATTTATAACTAATAGGACAATGGCGGGAAAGGCAGCTAGGCTTCTAATTACAATTAAAACAGAAAGAACTAAGCACAAGTACTCACAGGATGGTACTCGCAGATAGAAACACACACGCATAGGACAAACACATTTCTCCGCGGACGCGCGTCTCGTTTCGCAGACTACATCTGCTTCATCAGGTGATGTAGTCTGCGAAACGTTGTGTCCGCGCGTCTGCAAAGAAATGTGTTCGTCCTATGTGTGTGTGTTTCTATCTGAGAGTACCATCCTGTGAGTACTTGTGCACAATTCTTTCTGTTTAAATTGTATTTATAACTAAGATTACTATAGACACCTGTTCATAATGAGTATACATATACTGTAGGTAACATTTATCGGAGCAGTGTAATGTAGACGTATACATTGTACAAGCCTACGTAAATAAAAGTACGTGGCAATGTTTATGTTTACATACAGCAGAAAGATATAAATTTGTGGAAAATAGCAATTAATCAGGACTTTTTTGAGTGCTCACTTTATCCCAAATCACCTGTAGCAGCCATGTTTCATATTACAATCTCAGTTGAACACCTGCCAGCATAAAGGTACTCAGCCAATCAGAGGAGTGCTTGCCTCTAATTGGCCAAGAGCTCAACTATTCATGGGTACTTCAATCCCATTGGCTGAGCAGAAAAGAGAACTCCAAGGCTGCATAAACTTTATTTGTATTATGATGTCTCCCACCAGTTGAATCTTAACACATTCACTGCTGAAGTAATATGGACTTACACAACCGTGGTGCAGAACAAATATCTTTGTAGTAAACAAGACTTGCTAATAACGTCTAAAGACGTCATTAGTACCAAGGTAGGGCATCGACATGACGCCTCCAGACGTCATCAGCATTGAATGTGTTAAGCCTGTAGATGGTAATAGATATCAGTTTCCAAAACATAGCGTTTTTTATTGGCTGATACTTGTGTTATCTCTAAATAGTTGGTGTGTTTTTCTGCTGTTTCAATTTTCTAGTTAATTGGAACTTGCATTGAAAGAGATTTTTTTTTTTTTTGTGTGGTGTCTACTGTTTCGCTATTGAAATTTCTCCTTTCTTTTGTATTAGGTGTTTTGTCAGTGTTTTCTTGTCTGGTATAAAAAATTGTGTAATGTTCGTGTCTTTTCGTTGCAATTGACTGAATTCCCCTGGAATTCTAT
Source organism: Medauroidea extradentata (assembly GCA_003012365.1). Lineage (NCBI taxonomy): Eukaryota > Metazoa > Arthropoda > Insecta > Phasmatodea > Phasmatidae > Medauroidea > Medauroidea extradentata. Next base: position 17,879 of record PNEQ01079258.1, read on the forward strand.
TTTTATGGTTGGTTTGTTTGCCACACAAAATACAGCTTTTTTCTGCCAACAAAATTTGTGCAATAACAATAACATGTGTCCACAAACCTATACATTTTCACTATTTAATTTGTATTTAATTTCATGTGCATGTGCAGCAATCTTGCCTGATATGTAATTTTAAGCCATGAATTCCATTTTGGCATGCAAACTCATTAATTCTAACTACACCATGAGGAGTTTGTTTTACAATGCAGCTGTAAATTAAATAACATTGTAAATGTTCTTGTTTCAGTATTTCAATCAGCTGAGAGAGAATATAATTCGTAGTCAACCACCGGATAAACAAGCTGCCATGGCACAGTGGTTTGAAAACCTGATGGATGGTATCGAGCGAAATCTTCTCACAAAGAATCGTGACAGGTTAGCTGTTATTCTGGTAATCAAGGTGTCTACTTTACAGATTTTAGTATTTGTACATTACAGACTGTTTATTTCTTTACAGGTTTACCCAGAACTTATCAATGTTCAGGAGAGATATAAATGACTCTTTGAAGGGTCCTAACATGACGGCATCTGTCAACGACATGATGACGTCGTAGTGACTAGTGCTCGATCCTATGGCGGTAGAAGTGCCAAGAGAACAGGAGATATTGACTCTTCCATTGCTCGTTATGTTACGTCTGTATACTTCAACAGCATTTATTATTTTTGTATCTCATCAGTTTGGAATTGTTTTTAATTTGCTGCTGATGGACTATAGATAATTGTTGTGTATCTTGCAAGTGCGGTGCATAGAAACAAACTTGAGTTGCTGTGTACAAAAGTATAGAAGCAGTGTTAAATATCACCAGACTTGTTCATTGTGAAGTTTAAGTGTGATGTTGCTGAGGAATGAGATGTGCTGAAACACTGTGGTGTGCCGTAAAAAAGAAAAATTTTAAACTGAAATTTAGTATGGCTACGTCGAAAGTGCTTGGTAATTTTGTAGACATGCTGCACATACATTTTCTCCATATATTGTACATGCCTGCACATGTAGCTTAAAGTGTTTCGATTGTGAAGTGTGCATGTTCAGTTCGTATGTCTGCGTATATATGTTGTATGTGTGTTTTATGCCAACTGTTGAAAAAGTCTGTTTAATTTCATAAAGCCCTTTTGTGTAAACCTTTTATGGATTACGTATGTGTGGATTGTTGATTCCAAAAAGACTCTTAAAATGTCTTTTGAGTTTTGTGATTACTGATTTGTTTGTATTTTCATGTGTAGTTAGGAAAATTGTACATTTTATCAAAAAAGCGAAAATTAAAGTTGTTTTGTTGTTTCGATAAAGAAATTCAGATGAACGCCAACACACAAGAAAAATGATAACTTTTATCACTGTATTATATGATGTACGAAGCGAAAACATCTGTTGTCACACAGTTTGAACACATCTTGGTCCAGTTTGTTATGGTTTATATAGCTTGTTCTCGGAATAAAGAACATGCAAAGAAATGTTTTTCTCTACTTCTTGATTGTAAAATGTAATTTTGAAGTTTGTTTTTCCATCTGTGTTTTGGAAGTGTAAAGTGTAACTAAATGTTTTGTTACTATTTATAAGTTTATGTAGAGAGGCACGGAGGTGAGGCAATTATTACAATACGTAGTTGTAAAACAGTTGGGAACGGATTGGGTAGCAAAGGGGGGAATTTATTACATAAATTGAGGAAGGTGCTATAGAAATTTTGTTCTCATAACTAACCCAAAATTATTTTTTTAAGGCTGTTATTTATTATTAATGAACTGCAACTAGGAATTCAACATGCAATACAGATTCTCAGATGGCTGTCTCTGTAATATTTTTGGATTATTTCAGAAGTTGTGGATGAAAACATGAAGTACAGTATAACCACTAAATAATAATAATTACAAGATGCATAAAAGTGCCTTACTAGTATCTTAGTTACCCAGTTTTGTTGAAATTAAATTTCTCTACCTTAAAAATAGTAGCTAGTCTAGATTGTATTTTAATGACTAAAGCAGTATGGCAATCGGGTGATTTAGGCTCTAACAGCTTCGAGGGACTTTTTATCTTGTCTGTCATTGATTGAATTCACGATTTCAATTGCTAAACTGAAACAGTAAGTGTATTTCTATTCAAGTATGTAAGCTATGATTTAAACCAGTGTGTGATTTTTTAAATGTTCTAAGGCTTAAGTATGTGTTCAAGTTTTTAATTGGGTAAACGTTTTTGAAGAAAAAGGCAAAACTTGTATTTCTATGACGTTAATGTCTAGGGATTTCATAAAAATAAAAAAATAAAAAACTGTTATCTGTGCAAATGAAACACTAGTCATACACATCTTTCAACATGGTTGTGTGGTACAGTATTACCTTTTTATTAATCTTAGATATTATGGGCAACACATTTATGATTCTTGAGGAACTAATCTTTAATTTCAGATACTTTATTTCCTCCCAATTGAAGAATTTCATATAAATTACCGTACCATTATTTCTTGTTGGCCTCTTAAAACAAGACAAGCACGTAGTTAAGAATTTGATATTGAAATATTTCTGACTATAGGTCTTCGAGATTTTTACATTTCCTTGTTAACTTTGGCAGATAACCGTGTTACGTATTACATGAGAATTTCTTGGAAACAATGAAGTTCGCGTGACCTTTTGACATAGTGATGGGAAGGAAGAAAAGTTATTCAGAATACAAGGTGACGAAAATAAATAAAATCAATGTCGGCTATCTTTTAAAAAAACTTTGCTTATATGTAGTTGGAGAACTGCAAGTTTCAAGTCAGGCTGTTGTTCACACGAAGACTTGTGAGCAATGCAATCACAGGTTTTTTGCAAGCACATACAGATATAAAATATTATAGGACAGTTTAGGAAAGTCTTAAGAAAAACATGAGACGTATTTGATTCCAGCTCCCGCTGATATGAACGCTGTTCCTTCTGCAGTAGCACATTGCTCTATGGTTAGTTTTAAATTGTATAAATTGAAATTAAATTGTAATTTTAGGTATAGACATCTTTAATTCATTATTTTGATAAGTTAAAATTTATAACCACCATAGAAAACAGAGATATAAGAATGTAAATTTTATTAGCGTTTCCAACTCTCACCGTCAGTTTACAATATTTGTAGATACATATGTGGTGTCTAGGCTGTCGCCCAATAATAATGTAAACTTTGCGCTCCTCTACTTATATTGTAGTGTCACACAATTTACGAGAAAAGACAAATGCAGTTAGGCAACTACGTAATTGCATGTTAACATTTAAGATACACAAGTACCCAGAGTTCTGCGGAGCTTGATAGTTAAACATATAAAAGTGTACAACACACAACTCGCCAGGAAAACCGGGAAATATCAGGGATTTTCTATCACCTGGAAATCTCAGGGCTTTTTTAATTATCACCTGGAAATCTTGAGGGCTTTTTTAATTAAAACCGGGAGGTTTTATTGTCAATCAAATTTAATTGTACTAAATTGCAGGGTGTCTAATGACTAGAAATATCACACGTGGAGAGATCTGGGCTTCGAGGTGGCCATTCAAGTGGAGCAGGCAGCACTGCTGAACCTTGGCCAAGCCAACAATTCCGAAAGACCTCGGCAAGGTATTCCCTAACAGAGGTAACATAATGGGCTGGCTTTCCATCATCATTCAGAATACCAAGTTCCTTCAGTAGTGGCACAAACCAGGTTTGCAGCATGTCCAGATAAGTTGTCTGGTTCACTGTTCTATCAAAGAAATATGGTCCAAACAAATGTTGATTGTTCATTGCAGCCCATATCATGACACGTGGAGTATTATGTTCCAATTCCTTGACATAATGTGGATTTTCCTTGGACCAGAACATTCTGTGATCGACTGTTCTGATAGATGGCGCACTCATCACTGAAAATGACCTTTCCACGTTTTGGGATTGTGTCAAAAGTCTGAAGAAGCATCATATATGCATTCCTCTGCGGGCTAAATCATTGTCTGATAACTCCTGAACAAACATGGGGCGATATGCGTGAAGATGCAGTTAGTTCTTCATGTGTTTATGCAGTGTCAATCGTGGTATTCCGAGCCCCGCTGATCGTTTGTAGAGCGACTTCTTTGGTGATCTCATTACTTATTCCTCGACTTCCTGACATTGTTGCACTCTGAAGGTCTTCCAGTTCGTGGTTTATCTTTGATGTTGCCTGTTTCAAAGAATTTGTGTTCCCAACGCAGAAGGGTTTGTTTTGGTGGCGCCTCTTTGTGGAATCATTGTTGGAAATCAGCATGCACTTCACGAAGTGTCTTCCCAGTATGACGTTCGTGAACCCTAGCACTCACAACAATCCTCTATTCCAGGGTGTATTCGCTGGTATCTAACATGGTTCGCATTCCTTGTCTGTAACACAACCCAATACATGCCATAAATCCACTGGATAGTTAAGGTTATGTTACAACACAAGATACCATAACATCGTAGTACCATAGCAATATGTATAAACTAAATGCATTGAGGGGGGTGGGGAGGGTAACAAGACATTGTGGACATCCTGTACAGAGGATCGTCAATTTCTCCTGGAATTTTTTCTAAGGTAGGCAGGCCTACCAATGCATTTCATGAAATAAGCTGTGATTTTTGTCTTGCGTTACCTTGCCAGCAATTTTGGCATGTAAGTGTTATATATGTTTAGCATAACCATATTTCATAATGCTGCTGTATGTACAATTTTGTTTTCAAGTATCAGTGTTAGTTTGTTCACAGAATAAATAAGTTGTACATAAGGGACAATTGGCGACAATATGTGATTTTTATCGTACTCACGTTCTCTTTGGATTGTCATGGTGTTGGAGTTCGTAGAACTGTGGTTAGACTGCAGTTTAGTAGGCGCCATTTTACTATCTCTGATGAAACTGACACATAAGTAATGTCACATTTACCATTTCTAAATATGTAAATGAGATACAAACAAACTACAATGTTTCTTGAAATATGAACAGTTGTTTGAACCAATGTCTCAAATTCCATATGGCTTTAGTTTACTTTCCTGTACGCCCCGAAAGTTGGTACAAAGATTGTTGAAAAAAACTCCATTATATTGCTTCTAATAGAGTTAGTTATCTGATGTTGAACCTCAAATCATCGTTTACCATTTTCAAATATTTAGTTAACTAATTATAGTATTTCAAGCACTACAATTTGTTACATAAACCAATGTCTGTAATCCACATGGTATTGTTTATATTCATTTACGACCCAAGAACTGGTACGATTACGTAAATGAAAAAGCGCACCTTGTTGCTTCTCTTACTACTTATTTATTCTGTGGTATGATTGTTAGTTGGGAAAGTCAGGGAAATTTTGGTTGAAGATCTGGATAACAAGAATAAGTCACAGAATTTTTTAGTTAGTGTCTGTAGAAACCCTGCTTCCTTATTTCTTGTTAATTTACGAAATAATTATTTCTTTGTGTGTCGCTGTTTCTTCGCAACGAAGCCTGCGTGACGTGTAGGGACCAGTGCGATCACGAGTGACTGTTGGGTGCGATTTTGCAAGCGCCGTCGGCGGCAGGCTGCGGCGGCGAACTGCACAGCTTAGCATGAAGATGGACGACACACTTCCTGGAAGAGTTCTGTGGTCAATTCGGGTGGAGGAATCTTGAGTTGCTGAAACATGTGAATTGTAGGGAATGAATCCAGCTGCTGGGTTGTGCGGGATGTGCACTGCAAGTGCATGGGTAGCGAAGAATGGTATGTATTGAAACTTGGACCTGGCTGCCCCACATGGTACATTCCGAATATAATGCCCCTTCGACGCTGACGATTATTTTGAAGACGGGTGGATGGCAACCCATGCTGAGGGTAGTCTCCTCCTTCCACTGTGGCAGTAGGCATATTTTAGTGGTTTTATTGGTAGCTGATTCTGTGAACAGAGTATTTTAGAGCTCCTGTTTACAACAGTATGTAGTGTATTTGCAAACATACTGCAAACAGGTTGAGGATGTTTGCACGTGTCCGGCAACCAAGGCAGGAGGACAGTTAGGTACAGGGTTTGTTCACAGGATGTTTATCTTTACCAATGATTCCTGTTTTATCTAGCATAAATCTGAAATCAAATCAAACTGTATTTAGGCGCAGTATGGACGAGACGTAAGTTATTTTGAAAGAAAATGATGCAATATTAATTTTTCATATCATATAGCTGCATAATCCAATTTCCTTCTACAGTTTGTTATGTTGTACGTGCTAAAAAAATGTGGCAGCAGTCTATTTTTCAACAGAAATATTTGTGAAAAAGTTATTTGCTTTATAGAGTCCATTTCTATTCCTGTTAAAACATTAGCAACAACATAATTTCTTAACTTCATGATGGTAGCCATTTATGTTCACTGAATTACCTATTGCATTTTAGTGATCTCCTGAAAATGCAAACAGTTTCCGCATATGCTTGCTAACAGCTTGTGAACAATTCAACCGCTAAAATGTGCCTATTGAGTGGTTACTGCTGAGTGTGAGAAGAGTGAAGACAGAGCCGGTGTACCGGCTTAGCTGTACAGTTTTCTGAAAAGGTAGTCGAGAAGTAGGCTTGGCCAAATTTGCTGCTATTAATATTGTTGCACCAGGCTCGCCTGATGTCGGAAAATCCTAAGCAGCTCGGCGATCGGACAAGCGGCATTTATTCGAGTTGTCGCCGCCAGGGATGCTTGGGCCCTACTGGCTAAACAAGGCTCGCTGAGTCGCCTCTCTAATGGGCCGAGGCCGCCGGTCAATCCCACCTCACCTTTCCTAGTTTTTTCATCAGCAAAGCGAAGAGTGTAGCCCGACCGCCCTGATTGCAGCGCTGAAGACGCACAACACACTCTGTAACTTGGTGAACTACAGCCAAGCAACAAGGGGTTCAAGAAAATTACATTGGTACATAGGTGAGCGTCCAGACCTGTTCTTCTACGACCGTGTCCTAGCCTGCCGTTTAATTATGCGGATGTTTAAAAGGTAATTGGACCTTAGCTTCTTTGTTTACATTTTAAGTACTGAAACAGAGGAATGCGATAAGTCTACTCTTATACTTGCATCAAACAGCTTATCACACACTGGGCACTGAATATTAATGTACAGTGTTTTCATAGAAAATGTTTTTCAATGAAACTTTAAGCGACGAGCCTGGTACTTAATTTGTGGAAAGTGTGTGTTAGTTCAATGCAGGGTTGTATTATTGTGTTTTACGATTACAATTGGTATTTTCCCAGATACAACAATGTGAAAAACCATTTTTACCACTTTGATGAGCCCGGTAGTCATGTTTTAATAAGCAGAGGGTATTTTTAATATGGCTGGACATATGTTGATAAGTTTGACTTCCTTTCGTAGAAAAACACATTGAAACACGTTTAATAATTACAAATGAAAAAGTGCTTTACGGCACAGCTCGTGCGCCAAGTCAAACTATTAATGTCTTCAAAGTCTGTCACATATTTTTTCCCAGCACCCTGCTCTATTTTTTCTGGTTTCCCTGTGCTCTTGGTGTCTTTGCGGTGTGTTTACGGCCCCAATCGCAGCTATGATCTCTAGTCAACTCTGATGTACTACGATGCACGCCACCCTCTTTCCAGGGGCGAAGCCAGGATGGTTGGGGGTTCCACCCCCTCCGTCAACTAGCCACAAAAATTTTAAGAAATCATATTAAATGATTAAAGAATTATTTTGACGCGAATAATATTCAATGTTTCGTTACGAAAAACTGCTAAAATAGCGCTTTTTTGCTCCTAGACATTCAAATTCTCCAAGGGGAGGACATCCCGGTTTAAAGAGGTGGTTGCTCATTATATTACTTTCAAGTTAAACCTCCCTCGTCCTTAGAAAAACAGGTGTATGAGGCGCCTTGAGCCATGCTCAATCACCATTCCTTCCTTCGAATTAGCATCTAATGCATGCCGGAGTACCAATTAGATTTAGACGGGCTACATGCTGAGCTGGTGTCATCTAGGTCACCATGAGTACTGTGTTCACAGAAGATGGAACGCTCGTGTGTAGTTCAGGTGATGTTCAACATACGACAGATTCAGTTCGTTCAAGAGTCATACAGGTGTCCCATAAGTCCTGTCTTAGAAGCTAAATAGAAATTGGTGAAATATGGAACGGTTTAATAGGGATGTAGTGCGTTGGCGTATGATAACAGCAGTGTGTTCACTTCCATGCGTCATTACAACAGAAAATGTTCAAATTGATGGCCGCGATGTGCTTTGCACTTGCGTATGCGATGGTTCAGATGGCTTTGTGCACTGTGTAACATGGCCGGCAGGATAGAGCGTCATGCAGCAGAACTGTTGTTATTCACAATAACGTTTCCTTACACTCACCTATTTCCTATTTTAACTTTCCTTGTGGGACCGGACGTTTCCAATGAGACTGGACGTATGGGACATACTGTGTAACATGGCCGGCGGGATAGAGCGTCTTACAGCACTAATGTTAGTTATTCACAATAATGTTTCATTACATTCACCTATTTCTTATTTTAATTTTCCTTGTGGGACTGGACTTATGGGACATAGTGTATATTTGACAAAAAATATTAAGTTATGATGACGAGCTCCAAAATTCAATGAAAAATATTTCACTTTTGAAAACTGGTTGGAAATAGTTGTCTGAGAGAAGAAATTTGGTTATCTGTTATTCTGACGTAGATATTTTGTCACTGACAAAAAAAGTAACTTTGTATGTGTCTGTTGGATGAAGAGGTGAGAAAATAGTGCTGTTGATGATAAATTTTATGAGGGAGTCATAAAAGGAATTTCAAAGGTGTCGCGAAGGAGTAACAAATAAGTCTCAGTGTAGTCACGAAGTAACTAAGACGAGTCATAGGAGTCACATATAAGTCTTTAAGAAGTCACAATAGAGTCAACGGAGCCAAGAAGAATCTGAAATTAGTATTAAAAGAGTCAAAGGAATCGGGAGGTATACGTATGTAAGCAAATGAGTCAGGAAGAAGTGTAGAAGACGTTTTAAAGGAGATTCTAATGAGTCAAAGGAGTCATTCTCAAAAAAAGTTCCAAAGGCGTTCTAATGAGAGTTTCAAGTACCTCTATAGTCACGAATATATTATAAGTTAAAAAAAAATGTATGGCTGAGGTAGCACACACACGTGTGTGTGTGTGTGCATGTATATATACAGGAGGAGTTATTATAGGTCTACTGCTAACCAGGCAGGACTGAATTCCTGAAATCAAGTAAATAAGGAAACATTAATACAAAATTGGGCCTATTGTGACATATGTTGGAGTTATATGCCCACGAGGGTGAAGGTGGGAAATAAGTAACTGGACAATAATATCTCGGTTGTATGCAATTGAGTAACTTAATTTTTGGTATTCAGGCTACTGGTGTAGGGAAAAATTTTGTTAAAACGTGAATATCCCTTTACGCTTTAACTAAGGGTTGACAACCCCTTTATGCTTAGAATTTTGTAACTCTTGACTTGAACTGATTAGACACGACATGAAGGTGATAAACATGTAAACATTAATAAAAAAAAGTCAGTTTGAGAAAAACTACTAATGTAAACCGTTTCCTCAGAAATCACACGTGTTAAGTTAGGAAGTGGTATTGTGGTGGCCTGGGAGGTAGGCAGCCGGTAAAAGTGTTGTGCTTGATGTGTCAATACACTACAAGACTCACATTCTTATTACTCGTTAGTAGAGCTACGATTTTATGGTGAACATATTTTTGCAACGTTTGGTTTCAATGTGTTATATCCACATCTGCAGCTCTGCTGCATCGTCTGAGATTGGATGATTTTACTCTCACTTGCCTTGGCATATTACAAATGCACAGATCAAAATAATCTTTTTTTGATTGGTGCAGTCAAATGAGACACATCGTCAATAACTGTGTAGCAGAGCTGCCGACATGCACGTGAGACACAAAAAAAGTAGGGTAAAAATCTTTTCACGACAAAATTGTGGCCCTACTCGTTAGTAAATGGTGAAATGCACTAGGCCTATGTGAAAAAAAAAAAAAACAGTTTTCGATAACCTATTAGTTATTTATTTTGATAGTGATTAAATTGCATAGTTGTACAGCATATGCTAAATGCGTGCCACACATCTCCAAAATTCACGAATGCGACGCTTGGTAAGACAGGTGCACATACTGCAACATATCAGGATTAGGCCCTACCCGTTATAGAGCGACCAGTTTCATCAAGTTACCCCATAAAATAAGGCGACTGAGTTATGGCCAGTGATTTTCATGGCCGCGCCGCTGTCCCACCGTGGCCACTCCGTCATCCAGGCTACAGCAGATCCAAGTATTGCCCTGCTGTGCAACTAAAATTATGTGGTACCTACACCATCAGGAATGTATCACATGTCGACTCTTACATTCCGTGGTACAGGTTAAAGTAGTTGTAGCAGGTCTTCTTCCAAGAAGTGCCGATATGCAGCTTCAGAAAAATGTGTGGGTAGGATGGGTGATCCGATTAGTATTCCGTTGGTGAGTCCCGCCCAAAAACTCGCAGAAAACAGCGTTATAAGTGTGATTCTTCTGTTTTACGTGGGTCGATATGCGCTTTCACACGCTTGTTGTGGAAGTTGAAGGCACCTTGCCTAGTAAAATATGTCCATTTTGCTCCCACCCCAACATTGTTTTTGTAAAAGATCATCATGAGCACCCGCCCAACAACTTACCAATGTTTAATAGCAATCAAATGAATAGTGTAAGAACGTGTACGTTACAAACATACATACATTCATTTTTATGTATGTTTACAGGATGTTCCTGAACATATAAAGCTCTTCGTCTTGTTCTAGGGGATGCGAAGACGAGTAAAATTGTTCAGTTCATTTAGGGTCGCAGAGGCTGGAAAGAAGGGCCTACCCGTAAACTGACACACAAATTGTGATCTTCGAGGGCCGTAGAAATAGCATCAAATTTCAGTAGCAACGTCAAGTAATGCACCAAATGGGCCTAGCTAACTGTCCGGGGAGCAGTGGAGATGTATTGACGCATCGCTCCGAGGAGATTCCGACTCGATGCCAGGTCGAGGTCACTCCCAGGATCTCACATGTGGGACTCGTGTGTGATGATACCGAAGGTAGATGGAATATCACAGGGAACAGCAGTTACCTCTGTTCTTTCATTCCGGGCCAGTTCCATAATCACCTTAGTCACCCTTATCGCAGTTGTTTCTTCAATGATGTTTCAACACATACTGCGACACTCGAATACCATAATTTATGTGTGAATTTACGGGTATTTCCCAGCCTCTGTGGCTCATATTTTACTAGTTTTCGTGTCCCCTACAATGTGACGGAGAAGTGAAGAAATTTTGGTCAGCACTAAACATCTAGGTCTTTAGCGCTGGTGTGGGTTTTGACATGAAGTCAATGAAGCAGCGCCGGGGAAACGGAGATCCCCGAGAAAACCCGCCGAAATGCGACGTCGTCCGGCACGATTCCCACATTTGAATATCCGGGGACCGACCGCGCCAGGAATTGAACCTAATAGCAACATGACGAAGCGCATTAATAGTTATTCAGGGACATGATATACAGATACTGGGAAGCCTGTGATAAAATTTATTGCAGAATCATCGGTTACATTTAGTTTAAATCTAGACAGTAGAGTTTTTTAGTGTGCAAGGGGCTCGGGAGCAGTATTTCCAATGTGAGTGATGTCTTAATACTAGGGTAACATTTGGTATTAATATGAAGTATGGTTCCCATTCGTACTGCATGTAGAATAGTTTTGAAAGAAGCAGTGTATTTTTAACCCACAGCGATGCACTTTAGTAACAATTTAAATGTAAATCTCGAAATAGTTTCTGTCTGATAAATGGTTGATGTACTGGAAATACATAAAGACAAATACAGAGCAGTCAGGTTTATTTAAGTATAAATTTTGTGAAAATTTCAAAAATTACATAGTCCATTTGCTTAGAGCTCCTTAAACTTCGGATCAAACAAATTGACGATCTTTAAGGATAAACATATACAATAAGTGACACTTTTGCAGTAAATTATTTTTACACAACACAAATATAATAAGTGTCAGATTGTTTGATACGATAGTATTTTTGAAGTCATTTACCATTTTTGCAAGCATGGCCCTAGTATGCAGTCTCTGATAACTTCATTAAAGTGGTAACCATAATCACAACAACGATGTTCTCCTAAACGTCCAGCACTTGGACACCAAAAGTATGCACAGCAAACATCAGGATCACTGTATGCACCTTTACCTTGACATAAAAATTGAGTGCCATTGCCCGGTGTGGTAGGGGTCGCGATGGTAACAGTGGTAGGAAAGCTAGTGGATGTCGGTCTGGAAGAAG